>SJYA01000375.1:2398396-2624980 GCA_006410615.1 Neotragus moschatus
AAGATCTTTTGATGATTTTATTAACAGATCATAAGCCATTAAAACTTCTAATATCTAATAATTAGACATTCACAAATAAAGCTGTCTACTAGTTCTACTTTTATAGGAAAAAATTAAAAAAATAAGGCGTTTTAGAAATATATAAACTGTACATTAAAATGATTACATATAAAAAATATTTCCAAAGGATATTTCTTGACAAGAGGAAAAATTTACTTAAAAACTTGACTAAAGGCCTAGAAAAAAAGGAAAAATTCATCTCTTAATTCAGACACATTTTGATGGGTTTTCTTTACTTTTCTAAATTTATTTTCTCCAGTCAACATTTATAACTTTTTATAATGAAATAACAAAAGAAGTCTTGTAAGATATGAAACAATGGAGTAGATGAGTTAAATAAATGCATTTATATGTTCAGAACTTAGTACACAAAAATACATAATCACAAAAATCAAAATAAGTTCAGATCTACCATTCTTATTTGATGAAACTTATTTGAAAATGTAATTTGAGAACCACTGCTATAAGACAATTAGGGTAACAGCTCTTATTAGAGTTTTTTAACTATTGCAAAGGTAAAGACAAAGGGAGAAACTAGAAGGACCCAGAAAATACTGTTAATTTAGCCTAAAAATATGAAGAGACATTGCTGATATAAACAGATGATGTAAATTTTTTTTTTAAGTATTACTTCTATTTTTTGGCTGCAAAGAATGCAAGATATTAGTTCCCTGACCAGGCATCAAACCTGTGCCCCATGAAATGGAAGCACAGGACCACCCCTCAGATAACCTTAATTTTAGTGAAAGGGAAGAGGAAAATTGAAACCACCACACAAAACTAAAATTTTTTAAAAAGTTCTTACCTAATATTTAAGAAAGTTAGCGCTTGTAGGTTTAGAATTGCCTCTGGTACATATCGAATACAATTTTGGTATAAATTGAGATTCTCAAGAGAAACGAAGTGACATGCTTCTATGGGAATTTCTGAGAGGCGATTTCGTGACAGATCTGAAACAAGCAATTTTAAAATCAATCCCTGGAACTTATTTTATAAAAACCTTAAACAAAAAGTAGGTTCATAATTGCTGGAATTTCCCAGAGTTCCTACTGTGGAGTCTGTTCCAGAGTAAACATTCAAATAGTACCTGACGAATAAACCAGCTTAACATATGCTTCTACATCTGTTGCTGGAAAATGCTGGTTCTTTTTGTGTGTGCTAGTCACTCAGTTGGGTCTGACTCTGCGACCCCATAGACTGTAGCCCACCAGGTTCCTCTGTCCATCGAATTCTCCAGGCAAGAATACTCAAGTGGATTGTCATGCCCTTCTCCAGGGGATCTTCCTAACCAAGGAATCGAATCCAGGTCTCTCATATTGCAGGCAGATTATTTTATAGTCTGAGCCACCAGGGAAGCCCGTTGGTTACTTTTGAGTCTCCATAAATACTAAATGGGCTTCTCAGGTGGCCTGAATGATAAAGAGCTTGCCTGCCAATGCAGGAGATGTAACAGATGGGGGTTCAACCCCTGAGACAGGAAGATCCCTTAGAGGAGGGCATGGCAACCCACTTTGGTATTCCTGCCTGGAGAATCCCATGAATAGAGAAGCCTGTTGGGTGACAATCCATGGGATCACAAAGAGTCAGACATGACTGAAGCAACCTGGCACACACACACAAATACTAAAAAGATAAAACCATTATTCTTTGCAAGTAACATAAATTCCAAGGAATATCAGCCTACAAATCACATCACAGATCATGCTAAGTATCAAATATCCTAGAAAACAAATGGATCCCTATAATCCACATTCCCAAAAGCACAGACAACATCCTGAGGTCTTCTGAAAAATGAAGAAAAACAAAACAAAATACTGTCTCTTTATCAGTCAAAAAGTATCAGGGTCATATCAAAAGGACTCAGGAAACATCTTTGCTCCCACTGGCCAAAGATGAGACAATCTGAGATTCAGTAAAGATAATAAATACAGCAGACTGAAATCTATAACATGCTACTGAATTATAGGAGTTTAAAACAAAACACTCCCCCAAAGATGATAAAGAACCAATTCATTATCCTGTGAGCTGACAAAGGGGAAAAAAACAAACATTTACCTTATTATCTTCTTTTGTAAACCAGTAGTACACTTTGAAGTATTTTCCGTGTGTGTGTGTGTGTGTGTGTGCATGCGCGAATGGGTGCACTGTGCTGTGCTTAGTGGGTCAGTCCTGTCCGACTCTTTGTGACCCCAGGCTCCATCTATGCGGATTCTCACGGCAAGAAGACTGGATTGGGTTGCCATGCCCTCTTCCAGGGGATGTTCCCAATCCAGGGATCAAATCCAGGTCTCTCGCATTGCAGGCGGATTCTTTACCATCTGAGCCACCAGGGAAGCCCATAAATACACACACACACACACACACACACACACACAGATGCCCACATATATATGTAACTTGATATGTATCTCCTTTTTCAGGTTCTTTTCCATTAGAGTTTATTACATGATGGTGAACATAGTTCCCTGTGCTGTTACAGTAAGACCTTGTTTATTTTGTATATAGCAATCTGTATCTGCTAATTCCAAACTCCTAATTTATCCCCACCTCCTTCCTGTCCTTTGCCCCTGGTAGTCATAAAACTGTCCTCTATGTCTTAAGTCTGTGTTTTATAAACAAGTTCATCTGTATCATTTTTTAAGATTCCACAATAAGTGATATCATATGATATTTGTCTTTCTCTGTCTTCCTTCACTTAGTATGATAATCACTAGATTCATCCATGTTGCTGCAGATGGCATTATTTCCTTCTTTTTTACAGCTGAGTGAGAAATAGATTTAAGGGCCTAGATCTGAGAGATAGAGTGCCTAATGAACTATGGACGGAGGTTCATGACATTGTACAGGAGACAGGGATCAAGACTATCCCCATGGAAAAGAAATGCAAAAAGGCAAAATGGCTGTCTGGGGAGGCCTTACAAATAGCTGTGAAAAGAAGAGAAGCAAAAAGCAAAGAAGAAAGGCATCTGAATGGAATAAGCATCTGAATGCAGAGTTCCAAAGAATAGCAAGAAGAGATAAGAAAGCCTTCTTCAGCGATCAATGCAAAGAAATAGGGGAAAACAACAGAATGGGAAAGACTAGAGATCTCTTCAAGAAAATTAGAGATACCAAGGGAACATTTCATACAAAGATGTGCTCGATAAAGGACAGAAATGGTATGGACCTAACAGAAGCACAAGATACTAAGAAGAGGTGGCAAGAATACACAGAGGAACTGTACAAAAAAGATCTTCATGACCTGGATAATCACGATGGTGTGATCACTCATCTAGAGCCAGACATCCTGGAATGTGAAGTCAAGTGGGCCTTAGAAAGCATCACTGGGAACAAAGCTAGTGGAGGTGATGGAGTTCCAGTTGAGCTATTCCAAATCCTGAAAGATGATGCTGTGAAAGTGCTGCACTCAACATGCCAGCAAATTTGGAAAACTCAGCAGTGGCCACAGGACTGGAAAAGGTCAGTTTTTATTCCAGTTCCAAAGAAAGGCAATGCCAAAGAATGCTCAAACTACCNAAGATTATCATACGCTCTATTTATATATATTATTTATATGTAAGTACATATAGTTAATATTTAAGTATAATATATTGTTACTTTGAATTCTATATTATGTTGTTTTCTTAGCTTCCACAATAAATATTTTTAACTTTCTTTTATAAGAATTTATAAATTTAATATGTCTTAGTTCTGTAAGTGGAGAAGGCAATGGCAACCCACTCCGGTACTCTTGCCTGGAAAATCTCATGGATGGAGGAGCCTGGTAGGCTGCAGTCCATGGGGTCGCTGAGTTGGACATGACTGAGCGACTTCACTTTCACTTTTCACTTTCATGCACTAGAGAAGGAAATGGCAACCCACTCCAGTGTTCTTGCCTGGAGAATTCCAGGGACGGGGGAGCTTGGCGGGCTGCCATCTATGGGGTCACACAGAGTCGGACACAACTGAAGCGACTCAGCAGCAGTTCTATTAAGTACCCTACATTTTACATCATGCGTTCTTTACTCAATAGCCTAGTAAGTTCATATTTTTGTACTTTTCTGAAACAACAAAAAGACATAATTTCTCTCTACTGTTTTCACTGCTCATCCCATTTTTGCTCCTTTGAATTCTAACACAAATATATATTCACAATTTGATACTTTATCATTACTATTTTACCTGTCAATATCTATTTGGATATATCCACATAAGTTCTTTTCCTCAGTTCTTCTTTACTTTCTGCATATCCAGATTTTCAACTAGAATAAGAGTGTCTTCATTATAAGACCTTAAAACGTTTCCTTTACACAGAGTTATTTTGTAATTTTGTCAATTTCCCCCCTTTTAAAAAACTTCCTTGAAATGAATCCATCTAGCCATCTTGTTAAAAGGATATTTGCACTTACTATGGACATCTAATTAATCTATATCTCTTAGGTCACTAGGTACTGCCATTTTAGATTTAGTCACAAACACATTTTATATAATAAAGAGTAAATTCAAAATACTCTTCGTATTTTGAGTATTTGTCTTGGCTCTAGGTCGACTAACCATAGATTTTATTAAAGTTAAATGCCAGAAGAGTCAACATATTTGGGCATGTAACCAAGGACATGATGTGTACAAAATTACTTAATTGAAACCAGTAAAGTGTATGATAACATGAATAATACATTTAACACTTACAATGTAGTTCAACTGGTAAGAATCCGCCTGCCATACAAGAGACTTCAGTTCAATCCGTGAATTGGGCAGATCCCCTGAAGAAGGGAATGGCTACCCACTCCAGAATTCTTACCTGGAGAATTGTATGGACAGAGGAGCCTGAAGGGCTACTGTTCATGCATTTGCAAAGAGTTGGACACAACTGAGTGACCGTCACTTTTCACTTCAAATTTTAAAAGTGAATATTACTGAATTTTACGTTTTTGGGCATCACTGATGAATGCTTCACTTGTTATAATTCAATGAAGTGGGTAATAGAATATTATTTATTTAGTTTATTAATATAAAATATAGTAAAGATAATCACCATATAGGTAGCCATTAGCAATTGCTATAGAAAGTTGAAATATTAGAATATATTACTAGGACATAATAGAGTTTGCAAATAGCTTACAAAAAGCTTCCAAATACCTGAGAAAAGAAGAGAAGTGAAAGGCAGAGGATCAGGAAAAGATACCCAACTGAATGCAGAGTTCCATAGATTAGCAAGGAGAGATAAAGTCTTCTTAAGTGAACAATACAACGAAATAGAGGAAAACAAGAGAAAGGGAAAGACTAGAGATATCTTCAAGAAAACTGGAGATACCAAGGGAATATTTCATGCAAAGATAGGCACAAGGGAGGACAAAAATGGCAAGAACCTAACAGAAGCAGAAGAGATTAAGGAGAGGTGGCAAGAATACCCAGAATACGTGTCCAGAAAAGCTCTTAATGACCCAGATAACCACAATGGTGTGGTCACTCACCTAGAGCCAGACATCCTGAAGTGTGTAGTCAAGTAGTCCTTAGTAAGCCTCTCTAAAAACAAAGCTAGTGGATGTGCTGTAATTCCAGCTGAGCTATTCCAAATCCTAAAGAATGATGCTGTTAAAGTGCTGCACTCAATATGCCAGCAAACTGGAAAACTCAGCAGTGGCCACAGGACTGACAAAGGGCAGTTTTCATTCCAATCCCAAAGAAAGGCAATGCTGAATAATGTTCAAATTATCCTACAATTGCACTCATTTCACAGGCTATCAAGATTATGCTCAAAATCCTTGAAGCTAAGCATCAACAGTACATGAACAGAGAACTTCCAGATATTCAGGCTGGATTCAGAGAAGGCAGATGATCAAATTGCCAACATCCACTGAATCATAGAAAGAGCCAAGGAATTCCAGAAAAAAATCTACTTTTGCCTCATCGACTCTGCTAAAGCCTTTGACTGTGTGCATCACAACCACCTGTGGATTATTCTTAAAGAGATGGGAATACCAGACCAATTTAGCTGCCTCCTGAGAAATCTGCATCCAGGTCAAGAAGCAACAGTAGAACAGAACATGGAACAACGGAATGGTGGGTTGGTTCAAAATTGGGAAAGGAATACTTCAAGGCTGGATATTGTGACCCTGCTTATTTAAATTATATGCAGAGTACATCATGTGAAATGCTGGCTGGATGACTCACAAACTGGATTTAAGATTGCAGGGAGAGATATCAACAACCTCAGATAGCAGATGATACCACTTTAATGGCAGAAAGTGAAGAGGAAATAAAGAGCCTCTTGATGCAGGTGAAACAGTAGAATGAAAGAGATGGCTTAAAGTTCAACAGTCAAAAAACAGAGATCATGGCATCCAGTCCCATCACTTCATAGCAAATAGATGGATAAAAAGTGGAAACAGTGTCAAATTTCATTATCTTGGGCTCCAAAATCACTGTGTACAATGACTGCAGCCATGAAATTTAAAAATGCTTGTTCCTTGGAAGTAAAGCTGTGATAAAATTAGATAGTATATTAAAAAGCAGAGACATCATTTTTCTGGCAAAGGTCCATATAATCAAAGCTATGGTTTTTCCAGTAGTCATGTATGGATGTGAGTTTGGACCATAAAGGCTGAGAGCCAAAGAATTGATGTTTTCCAGCTGTGGTGCTGGAGCGAGTCCCTTGGACAGCAAGATCAAGCCAGTCAACTCTAAAGGAAATAAACCCTGAGTATTCATGTGAAGGACTGATGCTGAAACCGAAGCTCCGATACTTTGGCCACCTGATGCAAAGAGCTGACTCACTGGAAAAGACCCTCATGCTGGAAAAGATTGAACACAAGAGGAGAAGAGGGCCACGAAGGATTGGATGGCTGGATGACGTCACTGACTCAATGGACATGTGGTCGTGGATGTGCTCAGTCTCTTCAGCCATATCTGCCTCTGTGCCTACGTGGATGGTAGCCCGCTAGGCTCCTCTCTCCATGGAATTTCCCAGGCAAGGTTACTGGAGCATGTGGTCATTTTCTTTCTCCAGGGGATCTTCCTCAACCAGGGACTAAACCCAGGTCTGTTGCATCACAAGCAGATTCTTTACCATCTGAGCCACTAGGGAAGCCCATCATTGAATGTGAATTTGAGCAAACTCAGGGAGACAGTAAAAGGGAAGCTTTGTCTGCTGCAGTCCACAGAGTCACAAAGAGTCAGACATGGCTTCATGACTGAACAACAATAAACTGGTATATAACCACAGATTTATATTTCATTTTTCTAGATTTTAGAAAGCTAAAAATTAGATGCTAGTTAAAATAAAGTTTAAAATGTAGTAACTCTTCTGAATTAGGGACAAGTATCAAGGAACTGTACAAAAAAGATCTTCATGACCTGGGTAATCATGGTGGTGTGATCACTCTTCTAGAGCCAGACATCCTGGAATGTGAAGTCAAGTGGGCCTTAGAAAGCATCACTATCAACAAAGCTAGTGGAGGTGATGGAGTTCCAGTTGAGCTATTCCAAATCCTGAAAGATGATGCTGTGAACATGCTGCACACAATATGCCAGCAAATTTGGAAAACTCAGCAGTGGCCACAGGACTGCAAAAGGACAGTTTTTATTCCAATCCCAAAGAAAGGCAATGCCAAAGAATGCTCAAACTACTGCACAATTGCACTCATCTCACATGCTAGTAAAGTACTGCTCAAAATTCTCCAAGCCAGGCTTCGGCAGTACGTGAACCATGAACTTCCAGATGTTCAAGCTGGTTTTAGAAAAGGCAGAGGAACCAGTGATCAAATTGCCAACATCCGTTGGATCATGGAAAAAGCAAGAGAGTTCCGGAAAAACATCTATTTCTGCTTTACTGATTATGCAAAAGCCTTTGACTGTGTGGATCACAGTAAACTGTGGAAAATTCTGAGACAGTTGGGAATACCAGACCACCTGACCTGCCTCTTGAGAAATCTGTTTGCAGGTCAAGAAGCAACAGTTAGGACTAGACATGGAACAACAGACTGGTTCCAAATAGGAAAAGGAGTACATCAAGGCTGTATATTGTCACCCTGCTTATTTTACTTCTATGCAGAATACATCATGAGAAATGCTGGAATGGAAGAAACACAAGCTGGAATCAAGATTGCCAGGAGAAATATCAATAACCTCAGATATGCAGATGACACCACCCTTATGGCAGAAAGTGAAGAGGAACTAAAGAGCCTCTTGATGAAAGTGAAAGAGGAGAGTGAAAAAGTTGGCTTAAGGCTCAACATTTGGAAAACGAAGATCATGGCATCCAGTCCCATCACTTCATGGGAAATAGACGGGGAAACAGTGGAAACAGTGTCAGACTTTATTTTTCTTGGCTCCAAATCACTGCAGATGGTGACTGCAGCCACGAAATCAAAGGACGCTTACTCCTTGGAAGAAAAGTTATGACCAACCTAGACAGCATATTCAAAAGCAGAGATATTACTTTGCCGACTAAGGTCCGTCTAGTCAAGGCTATGGTTTTTCCAGTAGTCATGTATGGATGCGAGAGTTGGACTGTGAAGAAGGCTGAGCAGCGAAGAATCAATGTTTTTGAACTGTGGTGTTGGAGAAGACTCTTGAGAGTCCCTTGGACTGCAAGGAGATCCAACCAGTCCATTCTGAAGGAGATCGGCCCTAGGATTTCTTTGGAAGGAATGATGCTAAAGCTGAAGCTCCAGTACTTTGGCCACCTCATGCGAAGAGTTGACTCATTGGAAAAGACTCTGATGCTGGGAGGGATTGGGGGCAGGAGGAGAAAGGGACGACCGAGGATGAGATGGCTGGATGGCATCACTGACTCGATGTGCGTGAGTCTGAGCGAACTCTGGGAGTTGGTGATGGACAGGGAGGCCTGGCGTGCTGCGGTTCATGGGGTTGAAGAATTGGACATGACTCAGCGACTGAAGTGAACTGAAAAATCAAACTTTTTACAACTCTTAAGTTACTACTCCTTTTATTCCTAGTACAGTTATTTGCTTTGAAATCTCTTCTTTTGGTTGGTTTGTTGGACTAACTTTGATGTGACTCCCATGATCGCTATTAACACCCTGTATAATATCCCTTTTTCTACTTGAGTGTAGGGGGGCCTTCAAAAGTAACCAAATTGTTCCTAACCAACAGAATATTGCAAAGATGATGTGATGCCATTCCTGTGGTTATGACTCTCTTATCCAGTCTGTTCTATCTCTGTTGCCAACTTTGAAGAAGTAAGTTGCTGCAAACTCTATGCTAAATGCTAAGTCACTTCAGTCGTGTCCGACTCTGTGCGACCCCATACACGGCAGCCCTCTAGGCTTCTCTGTCCCTAGGATTCTCCAGACAAGAACACTGGAATGGGCCATTTGCTTCTCCAATGCATGAAAGTGAAAAGTGAAAGTGAAGTCGCTCAGTTGTGTCCGACTCTGTGCGACCCCCTGGACTGCAGCCTACCAGGCTCCTGCATCCATGGGATTTTCCAGGCAAGAGTACTGAGTAGGGTGCCATCTCCTTCTCCACAAACTCTATAGTTTCAAGGAAGTAAATTCTGCCAACAACCTGAGGGAGCGTGGAAGCAGATTCTTCCCTAGTCATACCTCAAGATGAGAACTCAATCTAGATCCACACCTTGCAGTAGACCAGCCTAAGGTGTGCCTAGACTCTTGACTCAAAGAATCCATGAAGCTCCTTAAGCTGCTAAATTTGTGATAATTTGTTATACAGCACAGAAAACTAACAATCAGTATTTCTACAGAGTACTTTTTCCTATTTTTTAGTTTCGA
Source organism: Neotragus moschatus (assembly GCA_006410615.1). Taxonomy (NCBI): domain Eukaryota; kingdom Metazoa; phylum Chordata; class Mammalia; order Artiodactyla; family Bovidae; genus Neotragus; species Neotragus moschatus. Next base: position 2,408,191 of record SJYA01000375.1, read on the forward strand.
ACTTTTTGGATTATTACACTTTGAACATGTTTCTTATAAACAACCTACAGGTAGATTTTCTTTCTTTTTATTGTCTGACAATCTTAATATTTTAACTGAAACACTCTATATTTAACATTATCACTTAATCAATACACTTCCCTGGTGTCTTAGATGGTAAAGAATCTCCCTGCAATGCAGGAGAGCCAGTTCGATCCCCAGGTCAGGAAGATTCCCTGGAGAAGGAAATGGCAACCCATTCCAATATTCTTGCCTGGAAAATTCCATGGACAGAGGAGCCTGGTGGACTACGGTCCATAGGGTCACAAAGAGTTGGGCAAGACTGAGGAACTAACAAGGAGATCCAATAAATATATCTGAACTTTTCAAAGGGCCATGTTATTTATGAAAGGTGTAGTTCATTGCCCTTTGAGTATCTATGCTCTTTCCTTCTTTCTTACTATAAGAATCTCAATTGTATTCAAAATAGCAAAGTCTACTCAATAGACTACTATTTCCAATTTTATTAATCATTAAAATTCAAAAGAAGGAAATAAAGACTGAAATAAAAATTTAAACATATTTCACTTGGTAACTAAATTGATATAAGAAATTCTCATTTTATAGGCAGTATCCTGAGTTTGTATGTAAACTGAATGCCTTGAAAATACCTCATGTGTCTCCACAAAGGTAGAAAAGACTTCTGAGCTTCTGAGGACTAACTTCACATTCAATGCCACTGAAATGTTACATATGTGCAAATATACTCCTTTTGCTGTATTTCCTTTCTCAGTACATGATGCTTTTGTCTATCCAATTGCTTAAGTCAGGATTCTGGAAGCATCTTGACACCTTTCTCTGTCCCCCTGCCCCCTAATATAATCCTATCAATAAACACTCAATTTCTTGGTCCAAATAAATTGTGAGCCCAAGCATTTTTCTTCATCTCTTCTGTCACTGCCTCTTAGGATTGTTCTAAGAATCAAATCAAATAATGCATAGAAAATTATTTCATATACTTCAAAATTATTTCATTATTTCATATAAATGCAAAGAGGCACACACATAAAGCTGTCTTCATAAGACTGACAGCAATACAGCGAAAATACCACCACCTCACCAATCACAAGGTATTGTACTATGCAATAAAATATAGCAGAGTACAATATAATTTATAATCTTTGGTCACCAAAAGAATACTGCTTTCAGTATACTTAATTTAAAAAGCATAAAGGTAGAAAATACTTATTTGAAGATTTACATTAAAATGCTTAACAGTTTCCTTATCTTTCAGTGAGGTTGCTATATTTTTGTATCACTAGAGTAAATTTGATTTCACACATATAGATAAGACTCGGAAAAGGCAATGGCACCCCACTCCAGTACTCCTGCCTGGAAAATCCCGTGGATGGAGGGGCCTGGTGGCTGCAGTCCATGGGGTCGCTAAGAGTCAGACACAACTGAGCGACTTTCACTTTCATTTTTCACTTTCATGCATTGGAGAAGGAAATGGCAACCCACTCCAGTGTTCTTGCCTGGAGAATCCCAGGGATGGGGGAGCCTGGCAGGCTGCCGTCTATGGGGTCGCACAGAGTCGGACACGACTGAAGCAACTTAGCAGCAGCAGCAGCAGATAAGACTAGTTCTTGCCACATGAGCCCTCTAAATTTCCATCTCTGTGTCAGTGTAGTCAGTAGTAGGCTGTTTTCCAGACTGCAAGCGCAACTGAGTTTTGCTAAGTATTGTAAAAAGCCATAAACTGGATAATAAGCAACTTTGCAAATTAAGCTATTAAGTTACTATTCTACATATCATATCTTGAATGTGGCCTTGGTCTTAATATGAGCTGACAACTACACCACCCTGGCACAGCTCTTGGATGTGTTATTCAGTTGAGCAAAGCAGAAAAAGTGTATTATGGCCTGATTAAAAAATATGAGAAAGCTTTTAGCTAAAAAAATGTATTATGGAAGCTTCAGATAAGTGAAGGAAATATTTCAATGGAAAAAGTTTTAAGACATTTTGCTTGCAATGAAATGCTGATTTTCCTTATTTATAAAAAAAGTTACCCTCAAAGTTAGACTCATCTCAAATATACAAGTTTAAAAATACTATGTTAAAGAAAAAAGTCTAAAAGAATGTTAAGAAATCTTCAATATTAAAGGGAGGTGCATGAGAATGATCATTCTAGATTCACATGGTGAATGTTTAAAGAGTAGGGAAAAGGTCTGCTTTGTTCAACTCTGTATAAATCGGCATTTAGTAGTGCCACAGTACATAGCATATAATAGCACTCAATATTTATTCAAAAAAAGACCAAGTAAATGAATGAAACAAAAACTGTGGAATAAGAAGTAAGAAAGAATCCTGTCTTCCATCTATGGTAAGGCATAATTAATATACTGAAAAAGGACAAAATTATAATTTTATCTTTATTTTTTTGTTTTTAAGAAACACTACATAATCTGGATTGATAATTTCCAAAGAAGTACATTTTAGATAAAATGAATCAATTCCAACCCTTGAGGGAAAAACTATTATGTGTATCAAACCATAAATAGGTATTTATAATTTTTAAAAAGTTAAGATAGGTTACAACCATAAAAAAGAATGGCTTAGGAAGCTGGATGGAAGGGGCACACAGAGGGAACCTGAGAGAGCCCTGGAAGCACACTGGGCCAGGACTTAAGAAGATATCTTCATTGGTCAGACTGCATAAAGACAATATGGAAGACCTCTGGTAGCTAAAAAAGTAAGCCATATAAACCTTTTCTGTTAACTTTTATTCTCACTAAGGGGCCTACTTAAAGGACAGTGAAGACATGCTTAGTACTGAAGAATTATGGTGGAAGATTGTTGATTATTCCAAAGGGAATGAAGGCAGGTATGCACGGTGCCAGTACCTTCAGTTAGATGATGCCAGCAGCAGGGATGCTCGGAAAGAGAGGCTTTTCCAGCACTTTTATCAAGTGATTCAGAAAGTGTATGATCGAGAGAGCCTTTCAGATTGCACTGTTTCTATCAACGAAGAACAGAAACTTAGGCAGATGCACACATCCTGGACCACCTGCACATCCTGGACCACCTGTAGCCTCTCTCTCCTGGTCAGAGATGCTGCCTCAAGACAGGAGGGTGGACTTTCCAGGTGGCATAGTGGATAGCAACATGCCTGACAATGCAGGGGACATGTGTTCAAACCATGGTCCAGGAAGATTCCATATGCATGGGGCAACTAAACCTGTGTGCTACAACTACTGAGCCCGCACTCTAGAGCCCGGGAGCTGCAACTACTGAGGCCCATGTGTCTAGAACCTGTGCCCCAGAACAAAAGAAGCCTCTGCTATGAGAACAGAATATACCACAATGATGAGTAGCCCTTGCTCTCTGCAACTAGAAAAAGCCTGCATGCAGTAACAAAGATCCAGTGCAACCAAAAAAATAAATAGATTATAAAACAAACAAAAGAATGGCTTAGGTATATAAAAATTGACATTAGGACTTTTTTCCATTTTGAAGTGTAAAATGTTTTTAATTTATGATACCTTCCTATTTTTTAAAAAAGATGTACATTTACTGACCTATTTGCTGCCTAAACTCATGGATTTTCATTTTATTCAATGTTATAACCCATTTTGACCCAGACCTGATATGGCCATCTGATGTGAAGAGCTGACTCATTTGAAAAGACCCTGATGCTGGGAAAGATCGAGGGCAGGAGGAGAAGGGGACAACAGAGGAAGAGATGGTTGGATGGCATCACTGACTCAGTGGACATGGGTTTGGGTAGACTCCGGCAGTTGGTGATGGACAGGGAGGCCTGGCATGCTGCAGTTCATGGCGTCGCAAAGAATCGGACATGACTGAGAGACTGAACTGAACTGATTATGAAAACTCCCCTTTAAACTAGCTCCTGTATCTTTTAGTGTGTTTGCTTATTTATTTATTTTTGGTTGCACTGGGTCTTCGCTGCTGCCTGTGGGCTTTCTCTAGTTGTGGTGAGAGGGGGCTACTCTTCATTGTGGTGCACAGACCTCTCATTGTGGTGGCTTCACTTGATCTAGGCACATGGGCTCAGTAGTTGTGGCACACAGGTTTTAGTTGCTCCACGGCATGTGGAATCTTCTGAGACCAGAGATGGAACCCATGTCCCCTGTACTGATAGGCGGATTTCTAAATACCATACCACTAGGGAAGTCCTCCTGTATCTTTTTGGTATGGCATTTTATTTATTTATTTATTTATTTTAGCATTTCCCTTTATTCTGACACAGCAAGATGTTCCAGGCTTATTTTGCAACTTCTGTGCCCCAGTTCTAGAATCAGCTATTTTTCACCCTCATGTAACAGAAGCTTTTGTGGCAAGTTAGTTCAGGATTAACGACTGTTGCTGGGTTGTTTTTGTAAGCCACCCAGCTTTATAGTGATCTGTTAGATGGCAACAGAAAAACAAAAGAGAAATTAGTACCTGAAGTGGAGTGCTGCTATAACAAAACACTAAAACTGGCTTAAAATGAGGCAGCAGGCAGTGGCCCTAAAGGCCACTAGTGGCCTCCTAGTGCCTGTTAGTGGAAGCTTGAGGGCAGGGGAAAAAAACTACAACTGAAGGCTGGAGAAAACAGCACTCTACTCTAGTTGGGCTCTGACAGAACGATTAAAGAAACTACAAGCTACTGATCATGACAAGTAGAAAGGGTATCTAAAAGATTTAAATCATCATAAATACATGTGGCTATCTGGTAGTGAAACATGTTAGCTGAAGTTAAGAGATATATGACAATAAGGATTACTTAAGTATTGATCTTAAACCTTAATGATGAGAAAGGGTGTATATATAAATATAGCTACACACATACATACATGTATATACTCCTGCAATTTCCTAATTAAATTTTTCTCCCCTCATTTATTTTTAGGTATCATTCAAATACACTACATATTTTTCCTTTTCAGATAATGCAACCAACTTAAAAGACTCTGCTCACACAGGAAAGAACATGAACTTCTGCCTAGAATGGATTCTGGTTTTATATAATATTGGAAAATGAACTCAACTTTAAAGTTTATAAAGACCATCCTTAAAATTGAGATTGAATTCTCATAATATTTTCATCTTGAAATATGGTTCATTACATACCCTGCCAATAAACTGTTTCCAAAGCCAAAGCCCAAAACAAAGCAATTTAGAGTAAAACTATTATCTATAATGAGGGCTTCCCTGGTGGCTTAGATGGTAAAGAATCCACCTGCAATGCAGGAGACCTGGGTACAGTCCCTGGGTTGGGAAGATCTCCTGGAGAAGGGAATGGCTACACACTACAGTATTCTGGCCTGGAGAATTTCATGGACAGAAGAGCCTGCCAGGCTATACAGTCCATGGGGTCACAAAGAGCCAGAGATGACTGAGCAACTTTCACTTTCACAAAGCCTGCCAATAAAGTTTTCAAAGCCATGTTCCAAAACAATGAAATTTAGAGTAAACTATTATCTTAAATGAGACATATGACATAGCCAGACTTCAGCTCTAGTTCTACCATTTATTACCATCTAGGCGCCTGGTGGGCTACCATCCATAGGGTCACAAAGAGTCGGACATGACTTAGCGACTAAACAGCAACAGATTTCTAGAAGACTTCAGAATCTTCCTAACACTTTCACTGATATTTTCTATTATTTTGTTTTTTTTGCAGGCAAGAAACCAGTTAAAAAATACTTTTTTCCTAAGTCTATCTCTCCGATTAACTATTCAATAACTTTATGATTTTATGAGTGAAGAGTAGTTGATTCTTGCTTTCAGGGAACAAACCTGGAGTCCAAAGTTAAGTCCAAAGTTGGACTATTGTTATTGTCCAAACAATAGTAACATGGCTTCTTAAACCTAAAGAAGTTTTTGGGAAACATTTATTTAACTGACATTGCATTTTCCTTGCAGGTAACTTTATGACTTATTTCTGTTTGAGACTCTGAAGGTCAGAAGGTTCAAAAAATAAAAATATAATTATTTTACTACATGATACTGTTTCTCATAAGTTAGAGCAAAAAGGAAAAACCCTAATTCTTTATAACATAAAAACTTGTTTATAACAAATAATTCTATGAATTAAATATTTTGAAATAATTATAAATAAATTAAGCAGTTTCAATGTTTAGTTCAACAAATTTCTTCTTTGCTCTTAACGAAGTCTGCTCAATTTTGCCCCTTCTTTCAGTACAAACTTAACAATCACTATTGATTCCTCCTAGTGCTGCAAGAAGCACTTTCCTTTTCTGTGCAGGTAAGTGTCTGACTTCTATAATAAGGTGCCTGAGATCATCTCCTTTGACCCACTAGATCTGATATTGTGCTTGCCTCTGTCCATCTATTCTTCTCCCTATTCTCACGTAAGCTATGGGAAGAAATAATGTGGTGACATTACTGTTAAAAGGAACCACCTATCTGGATGACACCCAAAATAATTTAAATACAGTTGAACCAATTAATACAAACATTTTAAATTTAAACGTAAGTAACTTGTAGGTATTCATTTCTATACAGTGTTCTTGAGAATGTTTCCAGCTCTTATACATGAGCAGGTTATCTAAAGCACATAAAGGACCAAATCTCTCACTTAAAAAAACAGATGCTTTAAGCTACTGTGTACTGCTTATTATCATAAATGTAAATACATAGTGTGACATTTTTTAGGGTGTTTACTCAGCTCACAATGTTTTTAATTTCTCCCTTTTATTCACAAAGGTTGCCTCTCCTTCCCTCCCAGCTTTTCGGAGTCATATATACCGAGTCATATATACCAGTGATGTTTAACCTTGGGAACCCTCCCAAAGGAAGTAACACTGAACTCCATAGCTCGCCTCATTCTTGATACCCTGGCAAACTCCTGTCCCTCCTTTAAGAGCCATCTCAAACATAATCTCATTTTACTTCCCTTGATTTGTCTAGGCACTCAAAAAATTCTCCCCCTGTGTTTCCATTACTCTTTGTAGCAATTATCACACTGTACTGTAATTCTTTATTAGATTTTAACTTCTTTGAGACCAAGAGCTTTGTGTCTTTTGCATCTAATACAATATCTGACTTATTAAAAGGTCAAGTTTATTTGCTAGAATTAAGCTAATTCAGTGTGCCAATACTGGATATTTCATGCTGATCAACTCTAGCTATTTTTAAATTAAAAATTAGAAAATTATTTCTAATAATAAAAGTTAAAAATTAAAAAAAGTTTATTTGGTAGGTAATTAACTAATCTTTAAATGTGGGCATAAGAAAAATCCTTAATAGCAGTAGTGGAAATGTAGAAGAGATACTCAACAGACCACGTCACATTATAACCACACTATCACCAACTCTCTTCAACATGAATTAAAAATAAAATGCGTAAAATCAATGATAGGTTAACATCCAGAATGAATATATATACCCACAAACACATACATCCACTCCTAACACTCAACAACAAAACCAAACAACCCAATTAAGAAATGGTTGTTGTGTTGTTCTGTCACTAAGTTGTGTCCAACTCTTTGCAACCCCATGAACTGCAGCATTCCAAGATTCTCTGTCCTTCACTATCTCCCAGAGTTTGCTCAAATTCATTTCCATTGAGTCAGGGATCCAGTCAATCCTAAAGGAAATCAATCTTGAATAGTCACTGAAAGGACGGATACTGAAGCTGAAGCACCAATACTTTGCCTACATGATGCAAAGAGCTGACTTACTACTGGAAAAGATCCTGATGCTGGGAAAGACTGAAGGTAAAAAGAGAAGGGGATGACAGAAAATGAGACAGTTACATAGTATCACCGACTCAAACAGAATTGAATACACATTTTTCCAAATGGCCAAAAAGCTCATGGAAAAACACTCAACATCACTAATGATTAAGGAAATGTAAATCAAAACCACAATGAGATATCACTTCATATCACTAAGGATAACCATTATTAAAAACAAAAGCCAGAAAATAACAAGAGTTGGGAAGAATATGTAATAATGGAATCCTTGAGTACTGCTAGTGAGAATGTAAAATGGTATAATTGCTGTAGAAAACATTAAAGTGGTTCTTAAAAAAAATTAAACATGAAATTATGTTTATGATCTAACAATTAATTTCTGAGTACACACCCAAAAGAACTAAAAGCAGGGACTCGAACAGCTATTTGTCTACCAATATTACGGCTGCATTATTCACAACAGAAAAAAAGATGGAAACAACCCAAATGAACAATCCAAATGTCCACCAACAAATGAATGGATAAACAAAATGTGATATATGTTTACAACAAAGTATTATTCAGCCTTAAAAGGTAATGATATTCTGATACATGCTACAACATGAATGAACCTTGAAAACATTGTGCTAAGAGAAACAAGCCAGCTGCTGCCGCTGCTGCTAAGTTGCTTCAGTCATATCTGACTCTGTGCGATCCCACAGACGGCAGCCCACCAGGCACCTCTGTCCCCGGGATTCTCCAGGCAAGACTACTGGAGTGGGTTTCCATGTCCTTCTCCAGAAACAAGTCAGAGACAAAGGATGACTACTGTATGATTCCACACATGACTAGAATACTCAAATTCATAGAAATAGAAAATAGAATGGTTACCAGGGGTTAAGGGGAAGAGGTAATGGTGAGATACTGTTTAATAAATATAATTGCAGTCTTAGATGATGAAAAAGTTATGGAGATGTCATATGTAAAATAGATAGCCAATGGGAATTTGCTGTATGGCTCAGGAAACTCAAAACAGGGGCTTTGTATCAACCTAGAGGGGTGGGGTGGGCAGAGAGATTCAAAAGAGAGGGGATATATAAATATATATATCGATGCCAGCAAATTTGGAAAATTCAGCAGTGGCCACAGGACTGGAAAAGGTCAGTTTTTATTCCAATCCCAAAGAAAGGCAATGCCAAAGAATGCTCAAACTACCGCACAATTGCACTCATCTCACATGCTAGGAAAGTAATGCTCAAAATTCTCCAAGCCAAGCTTCAGNCGATTCATGAGGTCGCAAAGAGTCGGACACGACTGAGCGACTGAACTGAACTGAATTGAACTGATGACTGATTCATGTTGAGGTTTGACAGAAAACAACAAAATTCTGTAAAACAATTATCCTTCAATAAAAAAGTAAATTAAAAAAAAGTTATAGAGATGGATATAGTGGTGATGGTTGTACAACAACGTGTATATACTCAATGCCACTGAACAATACACTTAAAAATGATTTAAATGGTAAACTGTGTTACATATATTTTATTACAATAAAAATGCATAGTACTCAAAGTAGATAATGAATGTCATCTGTCTCTTTTTAGTGACATGTATCTTAAAAATTTTCCTCCAAAATTATGGACTTTTCTAAAAACTCTATCTTACACCTCAGGAATAAACAGAAATTATTTAATAATGCAGAAATTAAAGAAACAAAAATTTAAAGTATTCTGTAATGCCAAATCTCAGAAAGTTAGTTTCACAACTGTGTAACAAAAAATGTAAATTGTTTATTAGCTTTTTCCTTCCTAACACCATTTTTCTTTCCTTCCTAACTCCATTCTCTTTCCCAGGGGGAAAAAAAGATTTAATATTTCACTCTATTCAGCTTCATTCCAATCCGAACACAAATTAATGTTTTCAACTGTATGGTATTTATTAAGAAATGGCTAATAGTCAAAAGTATTATGTTCTTATAGTAACTCCTTCAGCCCATCCTATGCAATGACATCATCCTTACCAAATAAAGCCTATTATGCAATATTCACATAGACAGTACTATCACTTTTTGTAAGAACTGTCACTGCTGCAAATGTTAAAAGGGGCTGTTGCCGTTGCTGCTGCTGCTAAGTTGCTTCAGTTGTGTCCGACTCTCTGTGACCCCATAGACAGCAGCCCACCAGGCTCCCCCGACCCTGGGATTCTCCAGGCAAGAACACTGGAGTGAGCTGCCATTTCCTTCTCCAATGCATGAAAGTGAAAAGTGAAAGTGAAGTCACTCAGTCCTGTCCGACTCTTAGTGACTCCATGGACTGCAGCCTGCCAGGCTCCTCTGTCCATGGGATTTTCCAGGCAAGAGTACTGGAGTGGGGTGCCATTGCCTTCTCTGAAAAGGGGCTGAGATTATAACAAATATTCAGTGTAAGAGAATTTTAACGCTAAGCTATATAAATTTCAGAAGAATATTATAGAGATAATATCCTTTTTAACAGTAAAAGATAAAACAAATTATTATAAATTTCTAAAATATACACCCAATATGAAATTATTAATTATAAAATATAAGCTAAAATTCTTAAGGAAGATCAAGACCCTAAAGAATTATGTAAAGGTTATAACTTAAAATATGATTTATATTTGGCAACTATTTAACAAGCCACAATGATACTGTTTGGGGTGCTTCCCACAGGCTAACAAATACCAAGGAGAAAGAACATAAACAGTTGACCATAAACAAAGATACTGTGATGACTGACAAAAGTTTGTTACACTTTTAAAACACTCTCTTTAAATTTGCTCTAAAATCTTAAACCTAAAAAATCCTCTCTATATAGTTATTTCCTCTATGCTTTCAACTACTATGAGACTGACATAAAAATTTTGTTGAGAACGCAATAAAAATAACTTTATTTTAGGTAAAAATAAAATCATACAACTGAGAGAAGTTGAAATGAGAATATTTTGTAGTCTTTTCATTCTGAAGTCTTTTTTATATATGTATGAATATTCTTTAAAAATTGTTTTTAATTTTAATTTTTTATTAAAGGTAGTAAATTATTAAAGGTAGTAATTTTAAATGCCAATTAGTGACTTCTGCTTCCTGTAAGAAAGAGTAGATGCCTTTTTCTCTATTCCTAAACTAAAAACTGGCCATTACATCTGAAACAAACATAAGATTCAAAAGGGTTAAAACAAGACAACTAAGGGTTTCAAGATCCAAGGAATAACATGGTGATCAATTCCCTGCGTTTTCTTTTTGCCCCATATATCCTTGGAGATGACATCTCCAAGTTGGCAATCCAGAGACACCAATGGACAGAGACAAAACAAACAGCTAAAACAAAAGCCTGCTTTCTCTAGCCAAAGGAGCAGGAAAGGGGCAACTTAACAGGACAGAAAACTTTCAGACAGTAACTACTCTACTTTAGCCAAACACCTCAGAAAAAACTGGCCTCATATACCATGCAAGGAGTAAAGGTTAAACAGGGAGCCTAAACTTCCACCCTTGCAGGACTGTAACTTAGCATTTCATTGGCTTCCCCAACCAGTCCCCATTGGCATAGTATCAAAGACGGTCAAGAAAGGAGTTGAGACTTTTACGCCCACTAGAAGGTAACAGGGCTCCATTCCCCACCATGTGGGATCAGTGGAGACATATATGGGGAGCCTGGACTTCCACCTGTTATCAGCAGTAATGAGGTACCCACCACCTTCCTGCTAGTGTGATGTCAGAGGACTAGTAGAGTCAGGACTTTGACCACTGTCCAAGCGCTGCAGAGGCAGAAAGGAAAGACAAATAGTCTGTCATAAGATTACTATTCCTTTTCAGAAAGCAAGGACCTTGAAGAAATATCTTGATTGCTTAGAGGAAGAAAATAATGGGAAGTGTAGAGGGTATATAGCAACAACTGAAAAAATTTCAAAAACTCAATGTGATGCTAAGTTTAATTTCTGCATTAAAGTACTGTACAAAAATTCAGACCACCATGACTGGTGTCATAGTGAAATGGTAAAAAAAATTTAGAGAGGTAGGCTTCCCTGGTGGCTCAGATGGTAAAGAACATGCCTGCAATGTGGGAGACCCGGGTTCGATCCCTGGGTTGGGAAGATCCTCTGGAAAAGGAAATGGCAACCCACTCCAGTATTCTCGCCTGGAGAATCCCATGGACAGAGGAGCTTGGCGGGTTGTGAAGAGTCAGACACAACTGAGCGATTAACACACATAACTTTAAGAGGGATTGCCATTGACCTATCTGACTTCTGAGTGAAGCAAATATTTTAATAAGGTCCAGTCTCTGTAACTCAGAACCCCCCAAGTCAAAAACAATATCAACTAGAAAGGCCTAGCAATTTGACAATAGGGATGTTGATAATCAGCAATGATGAAGTAGACTGTTAGAAATAAGTGGAGAAAATCCATTTACATCCTACTTTCATGTATAATGCTGGAATTCATACAGAATGACCACTTGATATGACTAATTCAGGAAATACATAATTTTCTTTGAAAGTTACGAATGTGACTATCACAACTTATTTTCCCTATTTTTACTTTCACATAGCAGCATTTACAGAGATGCCAAAATGTGCTTCATTATGAGGCAGATGTTGGTTTGATCAGTTAGAAAATATTTCTCTTTAGTACCTTAGAAGTTAAAACTTCGCAAACTTTTTGAACAAATTTATTATAATCTTGTCACAACAATCTTTAACTGTAACGTGTCTGGCCAATTTATTGTGGCCTTCCATGAAATTAGAAAATCTGGTCATGACACTATAAAGAATTTCTTTACAATAAGGTTTAATTTGTTACTAATAGATATTTGTTAAAATTAAAATCATTTAAATGAATGCACTGTCAAATATTTTTAACATAGAAACATGTCATTAGAAAAGTAAATTGTTAAAAGTAACCTGTTTTCCTACCATATAGCACAAGGACTATACTCAATGTCTTGTAATAACTTATAATGGAAAAGAACTAAAAAAGAATATATGTATATATGTATAATGGATTCACTCTGCTGTATACTTGAAGCTAATACACTATTGTAAATTATCCATACTTCAATTAAAATTTTTTTAAGTTAAAATAGATTAATGCCTATTTTTTTTTTTTTTTTGTCATTGCTGATATACAGACTGACCAAGTATTCAGGTTAAAATACTGGTATCAGTATCCTGTTACTAGTACAGGTGAGAAAGGGAAGAATTTCTAATAAACTGCTAATATTTTTTAAGTGTATGGGCTTTGTTTTTTAATCTCTAATGAAATGTTTAAACCTATTTCTAGTCTCATCTTTATACTTAATTTCACACAAATGTCTTATTAGGTGTATCACATCCTCAACAAATACCATAAAATGAAAATATTCAGCTGACCATTTATTCAAAAAATTCTGACAATTTCAGTCTTGTAAGGAAAAGATTTCAACTTTGAATTTATAATTTGCTATAGTGGGGTTAATTTCTGTCAGTACTTGAGATTATATCATCAGCTTTCTTTCATAATGGAATTCCTTTACTGGCTTGGTATTTAATTTGAACATGTATTTGACTTTTTTTTAAGTGTGTGGTCTAATTTATATTTAAAAGCATGAATAAGTACTTGTTTAAAATTCACCATTCTTATAAAATTCTCTCTAAAATGTATGCAGAATTTAAATTATGGCCAAATGTATTATCATTACCCTATTTAAATTTTTAGTCAGTTTTCCAGAAATGATTTCTTCATAGTGTAATTGTTAAATCAAATTGAGGATTTACTGTTAAAAAAAAAACAAACAGGTTATTTTATTTAGCAAAAGGACAAAGACAAAGTGATCCTCAAACAACCTTTTTATTCTGTAATTCAGTCATTCTATAAAAGCAATTAACTGAGGAGTCCCAATGTAGTTGTTAAATATTATATTGGTAATCTTGTATATTCTAGCTCACTAATGATGACAAAAGTTTCCTAGGCTCCTACTGGATGGCAATTTGATTTCCTTGTTTATACTTAAATGTTCAAATTTTGTTCAAAACCCAAATTCTTATTTTATAGGATGTGTAAAATTGCTAGATACTCATTTTATGTAAATACTTTTTGTTGATCATTATTCCTTCACAACTTAACTCAAGATGTTTCTAGCAACTTTGAGATTTTTTTTTTATTACCTCAAGAGGCTCTAAACAGTACTTAACTTTGTGACTAGGTTTTACAAGATTTGAAAATGTAAGCAATGCCATCTATCTTCCACACAACTAAATCTAGGTAAGTGGATTTTTTCATTGCATTGCATTGCATTTAAGCTATGCTATAGTTGCCCTATTTTTTTTCCTCCAGCTTAGAATGTTGTCTCCCAACACATCTTAAAGAAGAGAACTCAAAAATAATCAGTTATATGTTTTCCTTATTGATATGGAAGGCGATTTAGAGAAAAAACAAATTTTGTTTTAGAAAGGGCCTTAAGTTTTAAAAAAGCAGCAACTATTTTGGTATTTTCATAAAAGTTTTTTAGATCAGCTTGACAATCATCAGCTTTTGAAATGTGAATTCCTATCGCCAGAGTAAAGGTCTCATTTCTATAACATCATGAAAACCCTGCATTTTTTTCACCCCTTCTTTCCACCCTCTGTCCACTGTCTGGAGGACGCACTAGGCCTCAGGGCAGTCAACATTTGGAACTGAGTGTGTAATAAACCAAAGGAAAAAAAAGTCTTATGGAAAAGCTATCAAGGACGCTAGAGTCTAAGAAGGCCCATATTCCATGTTTTATCATTTTACACATATTTAACCCAGGAAAAGAAATAATGTATACAGAATGATTTTGAAAAATAACTCCCCCTCCCAAGTTATGTTTTCTACATATCCTAGGAGTGTAGGATGCTGAAAAATGCATGTAGGCTGACAAAATTTTGGTACATGTTTCTAAAGCTGGGCTATTGTAAAAATATTAAAGAAATTTAACAAGAGGAGTGAAAAATTAAATCAAACTTAGAACTCTTAATTTAGCTAAGAGAATTATCTTTGTAGTCTGGAGACCTGGGTTCTAATCTTGTGTCGTTGGTGACATATGCAGAACTAGGATAGGTGAAATGTAAAAACTGTGTAATGAAAAAGCATGCAGAACGCTGTTCTTTGAAAAAGGTATTTTAAAAATGTAAGGCATTATTAACGATGAAACTCTGCAGTCAAAAATATATTTATTTGACAGCTTCTTACTCTAATATAAAATTTAAAGACAACTAAAGAATTTCTCCAAAATTTTAAGAAATCCTTAAAAGTGATAATCCAAAAATTCAAAGTAAAATGAAACTTTTAAAGTACAAACAGAAGGAAACTAAATCATACATTACAAAAAAATGACTTCAACAAAAAACTCTGGGAAAACATCATACCAATTACCAGTAGTAATCAATCAACTATCTTTATCTTCTATCAGTAGAGTGGGGATATATGTCCATTTAAAACCATGGCAGTACAATGTTTCAATTTAATCCTGTTACATATATTTTATGACTCCATATTCTTCAGCAGCTAAGTTATGTCTGACTCTTTTGTGACCACATGGACCATAGCCCACCAGGCTCCTCTGTCCATGGTACTTCCCATGCAAGAATACTAGCGTGGGTAGCCATTTCTTTCTCAGGTGACCTTCCTGACTCAGGGATGGAACCCACATCTCCTGCACTGACAGGTGGATTCTTTACCACTGAGCCACCAAGGAAGCCCTTAAATGACTCCGTAATGAAATGGAAAATATGACTGGAAAATTGAAAACATTTTATAACAAACTAGAGATAGTTTATTTTAGATTGAAAAATCTAGCTTCAAAAAGCTCTCCCAATTTACTTAAAAAAAAAAAAAGAAAAACACTATGTCCATGCCTGGAACAGTGCCTGAGACACAGGCACAAAATACATTTTTACAAAATAAATAGATATGGCACTGAATTAAGCAGGGGAAATAAAGGAAAAGAGAAAAGAAAGGAAGCTATCTTTTGCTGAGCACATATAAACACTAGAACATCTGTTGTTTCATATAGCCACAATCTTATTTAACCCAAAAAATGTCCTTGAGGCAAATGAGGAAACCGCCATTAGGAAGGTTAAGAAACATTGCCTATAGGTCACACAAAGTTAGTAAGTGACTGAATCGAAATTCAAACTTAGATTACTCCAAATTCAAAGCCCATGCATAAATACACTCACGTTAAACACTATTATACTAAAAATTGTTTTTAAATGCTCAAAAACAGGTATATGATTAATAGTCACACATCAAACACTATTATACTAAAAATTGTTTTAAAATGCTGAAAAACAGGTATATGATTAACAATGCCATTATTCTAGTGAAAAATCAAGATTTTTAAAGAGATATCATTTAATACAGCTATCATACAGCATCATCAAATTGCTTCTTCAGAGACTCTCACTAAATATTACCTTTAAGATCCACAGGGATTATAGGTTAAATAACCACAATATACTTATACTCTGGTATGTCACTGGACTGGATTTTCTTTCACATCTTAAAACAGGAAGGCTGAAAATTACAATGGGAAGAGATAGGGGCCATTTTTCTTACTCATGCTCCCTGGCCTGCTTTTCCAGTATCTACTGGAATTTCTATTCCTTTATGTTGAGGGGAAGGGGATTATTATCATTTTAAGAAGTATTTAATAAAACTTTTAATAAAATGTTTCATACTATTATCAAACCTTTACTCTCCCTCTACTACTCAATGGTTCCTAAAAAGTAAAAGGCAGTTTCCAGTTTTTTAAAACAAAGTATGGTAGAGGCAGGGCTTCCCTGACAGCTCAATGGGAAAGAATCCATCTGCCGATGCAGGAGACGCAGGTTCAATCCCCGGGCTGGGAAGATTATCTTTGGAGGAGGAAATGGCAACCTGCTCCACTATTCTTGCCAGGGTAAACCCACAGACAGAGCAGCCTGGTAGGCTAAAGTCCATGAGGTAGCAAAGGACTGGACAAGACTGAAACGACTGAGCACACGCATGGTGGAGGGAATGATAAAACAAAAGGTTTTACTAGCAGCAAGCAACGTACTAGGGCTGCCACTACAAAGTTTTAACCATGAAGATTTTAAAGTACTGGCCCCTCAAAACTGGAGCTTTAGAATTTAGATAAATTCTTTAGTTTGTGGTATTAAAAATAACTGATGTTCTGAATTTAATGGAGAAATTATAAGAATAATTATATAATTACCTTGAGATTTTCTATATTCCATAGCAAGGGCTATCAAACTTTAGCATGCATTAGATGGACCTGGAGGGCTTGCAAGACCTGGTCCCCAGAATTTCAGATACCACAGGCCTGAGGTGAGACTGAATAATATTTATTTCTAGAGTTATCTGGTGGACCTGTGGTTGGGAATCCATCTGCCAATGAAGGGGACATGGGTTTGATCCCTGGTCTGGGAAGACTCCACATGCTGCAGGTAAATAAGCTTGTATGACACAACTATTGAAGCCCGTGTACCCCAGAGTCCATGCTCTGCAACAAAAGAAGTCACCACAATGGGAAGCCCATACACCCGAAACTACAGAAAGCCTTAGGCAGAGCAATGAAGAGCAAGTGCAGCCAAAAATAAAATAAAATAAAATAAATAAAAACTTTAAAAATAGTAATACGTATTTCAAAAACTTTCCCATGTGATACTGTTGCTGCTAGTCTAGGTACCACACTTTGACAATCAGTGCCCTATGGTAAACTAGGCTATTTTCTGTATTGGCATATACATATACTACAGTATATTGTATATTGGCAGAGCAGGCCTAGGATTTCTAGTCCAAGACAATAACTTGAATGTTTGCAACCAAGAGCAATATGTTTGTTTTTTTTTCTTATTGTTTTCTCAAACAAGCTAAATGACTGGTGTTGTGTAATTATCTCTGTGTGTTTCTGTGTTTGTCCACATTTGAAAAACAGACTAAGAAATTTGAATAACGTATTACTATGAAGCTGCAACTGTGTATGTTGCAATAAGGTTTCTTCCTCCACAAAACAGATGAAAATAAAAATAACAAATTTTTAATACACACTCTAATGATAATAGGAACATAGCAACTTAAAGAAAAATATAAAGTTTTGAGTCATATAACCCTGGCAAAGTAAAAAAGTACCTTTCGACAAGGCAGCATAATGTAAGACAGTAAAGAACATATTGCATTCTGCAAAAACCATCACATGCTGAGGCACAGAGTACATGAAATAATTCAATACTATTTATTCTTGATAATGTTATTTTACATTGAGTTTAATAGCTGTTACATTACTTAGTATGTTAGTTTAAATACATTTTACTAGAAAATCATTATGCATATAAAATACTCATTTTTTAAAGAAAGAAGATAAATCTTTGGTGAAATTGGTCCTGATTAACCAACTGGATATACATACGAAATCAGACCAACTATCAATATACTGAGGAAACTAAGGAAGTTAAACTTCAGTTCAGTTCACTTGCTCAGTTGTGTCCGACTCTGCAACCCCATGAGTCACAGCACGCCAGGCCTCCCTGTCCATCACCAACTCCTGGAGTTAAACTTAGGAACCTTCAAAAATACGGTTCAGTGGCATCATATATATGAGTTATTGAAAATGAGCAGTTGCTGCTGCTGCTGCTGCTAAGTCATTTCAGTCGTGTCCGACTCTGCGACCCCATAGATGGTAGCCCACCAGGCTCCCCCGTCCCTGGGATTCTCTAGGCAAGAACACTGGAGTGGCTTGCCATTTCCTTCTCCAATGCACAAGAGTGAAAAGTGAAAGTGAAGTCACTCAGTTGTGTCTGACTCCTAGAAACCCCATGGACTGCAGCCTACCAGGCTCCTCCATCCACGGGATCCTCCAGGCAAGAGTACTGGAGTGGGTTGCCATTGCCTTCTCCAAAATGAGCAGTTACAAGGTGGCATTTAAATGTAATATTTCTGAAACTTTTGACAGTACTTTAATTGAAAGTACAGTCTGATATAATAAAATATAGTAACAGTGCACAAAATATGACTAGACTGGGTATGAAAGAGAAGAAAAGTTGGTAACTCAGACTCTAGAGCATAATGAGAATCAGCTGCAGAGCTTTGACATCAGAGTAAGAAAAGAATTTGGTCAAATAGTTAAAACTGTCCACGTTCATGACTTCGAAAGGCTCTTACTCCTTCACACAAATTATCTAAGTTGTCCCTGATGCCATCCTGTCTGGTATCAGTTGTCATGTGAAATATGATAAAAGGGGGCTGCAGCAGACAGACTATAATCCTGTATCCTATTGCCCACTACAAGGAACAAAGACTCCTTAAAGATAACAAGCGTTTTATTTGAGGGAAGGGGAAACAAGATGGAGTTACAAAATCTTTTTGTTCTTGGAATGCAATTTTCAAGTTCCCAGCAGCAACGCTGGTATGAGGAAAGGCTTGTTCAAGAGAAGGGGTCCCACATATGAAGGGTTTAGGCAGTGATATGTGAGTAATGGAATACTCTTAAATCTCTTAAGAGATTCTTAAGTCCAGAAGGATCCGAAAAAGCAAAGATAACATGAAGGATGCTGTGAAATCAATACCTACTATGAAAAATTATCTTTCTTTTGTGATAAAAGAAAAGGATAATCAAGATACAGATTCTATAGAAAGTAAGTGTAAGTTGTGTTTGTCATTATCTTATGTTGGAAAATGAAGTGTTTACAAATTGCAAGTACTATGGACTGTATCCCACAAGGCCCCTCTGTCCATGGAATTTTCTAGGCAAGAATACTGGAGTGGGTTGCCATTTCCTACTATACAGATCTTCCCAACCCAGGGATTGAACCTGCATATCATGCATCTCCTGGGGTTCTTTACCACTAGTGCCATCTGAGAAGTTCTAAGTACTATGATAGGAGAGCAAAATTAATAAACCTATGCTGGTCACTGTTGATTCGACCTCAAGAATATTTAATTTGTACTGTTACTAAACAGTGTCTTTATAAGCAAGATAAACAACTGAACCAGTAACAATTAGACTATTAAAAGCAAATATGAGAAACAAATATACCAATGAGAAATAAAAACCTGCTTATGACATAGTAATTTTGGGTAGAAAGCCCCAGTCCTCATAAGAGAAGTGGAGATCAAAAAAAAAAAAAACACACAAGAATACTGAGCTGTGGACATAGGTTAGGGTTTCTGTACAAGCTGGCATCCTTACTACACCTACAGGACGACACACTAAGACTTTTTTTTCACCTATTGAACATAACTTTGGCAGTGGCTCGACTGAGCCAAGGCACAGTCTAAAGGACTTACCAGTGTCATATTTAACTCTAGCTTATACATATCCACGATATGCCCATATCACGAGCCCCAGTTCAGTTGCTCAGTCATGTCCAACTCTTTGAGACTCCATGGACTGCAGCATGCCAGGCTTCCCTGTCCATCATCAACTCCTGGAGCTTGCTCAAATTCATGTCCATCGAGTTGGACATGGCATCAAGTGATGCCATCCAACCATCTCATCCTCTGTCATCCCCTTCTCCTCCCACCTTCAGTTTTTCCCAGCATCAGGGTCTTTTCAAATGAGTCAGTTCTTCACATCAGGTGGCCCAAGTATTGGAGTTTCAGCCTCAGCATCAGTCCTTCCAATGGATATTCAGGACTGATTTCCTTTAGGATGGACTGGTTGGATCTCCTTGCTGACCAAGGGACTCTCAAGAGTCTTCTCCAACACCACAGTTCAAAAGCATCAATTCTTTGGCACTCAGCTTTCCTTATAGTCCAACTCTCACATCCATACATGACTATTGGGAAAAACACAGCTTTGACTAGATGGACCTTTGTTGGCAAAGTGATGTCTCTGCTTTTTAATATGCTGTCTAGGTTGGTCATAGCTTTTCTTCAAAGGAGCAAGCGTCATCTGCAGTGATTTGGAGGCCCCAAAAAATTACATGAGCATATCATATCCTAGAACAAAGTAACTGCTGGCATAACTTTCTTCTTTGCCTACTGAATCTCTCCCCACCCTTTTTAAGAGATTGGTGTTGAGAGTGCTCAATTTGGCTGACTTCTGTGGCATGGGGTTAGAATAACTGGGGTCATCTATATACTTACCTCAGAGACTGTCTGGAAAAAAAGAGACGGTAACCTCAGTTACCTGAATTAGCTATAGAGAAGCACTTCTCAAATGGCAATGTTCTCATAAGCACTTGAGGGTCTTATTAAGATGCAGATTCTAATTCTGGGATGGAGCCTGAATTTCTGCATTTCTGCATTTCTCATAAAATCCTAAGTGATGCCATATTGTTGGTCCATACGCCACAGTATGAACAGCAAAACTTTAGACCTATAGATCACACTTGGAAATTTCAAAAGAAGATATATAATAGTATATACCCTAGGAAGAGCAAATTGAAACAAGAAAAAAAATTATGACTTTGAATAGTATCTGTTAACCAAAAAAATAGAAAAACTCACTACTGAAACCAAATAACCAAGAATTTTCAATTCATAGAATCAAGAGGCTCTGTAAACCTAATGCAGGATGCATATAAAGAAAGCTTCATCATAATCAAGCTGCAGAAAATAAAAGACATAGGGAAAAAGTATTAAAAGCAGAGAAGAAACATTCAAATCTTCTTACTCCCAAATTAACACTGCTCCTACCCTACTTAACCCCATCCCTTCAAATCCGTGGGAGCAGCTCAGCACACTTCACACAGACACTGGTTTGTTTTGCCCATGCTATAAAAGGAATACCTCCTCATCTATAGCACCGCTTCAAGAAATTCCTAAGTCTTTGTTTTCTAAGATCCCTTCCTTTTCAACAGGTCACAGCTCTCTATCCTTGGATTCCATACTTCAGATAGTCTCTCACTTCCCATACTGCCTCAAAGTAGGGTCTAGAGTGCTTTCAGATACTTAACATTAAATTCCCTTTCTTCTACTTAGATATTTAAGAGGCTAATCACTGTTCTGAATCAACAGTATTCAAAGGAGGAATGCAGGCCTGCTATCCACAGGATGCAGAGTAATGATCCACTGGAGTGTAGAATAATGATCCACTGGAGTATAGAACAAAAACATTAGAACTTCTATTTCTATTTGTCTTTAATTTCTCCTTTAAATTTTGTATTTTATGCCTATTTTATAATACATGTAATTTAGTACATACACACAATAAACAAACACATTTGTTGTCAATAATTCTTACTATGGAGAAGGCAACGGCACCCGCTCCAGTACTCTTGCCTGGAAAATCCCACGGACAGGGGAGCCTGGTAGGCTGCAGTCCATGGGGTCGCTAAGAGTTAGACATGACTGAGTAACTTCACTTTCTCTTTTCACCTTCATGCATTGGAGAAGGAAACGGCAATCCACTCCAGTGTTCTTGCCTGGAGAATCCCAGGGATAGGGGAGCCTGGTAGGCTGCCGTCTATGGGATCACACAGACTTGGACACGACTGAAGTGACTTAGCAGCAGCAGCAGCAGCAGCATGGGGACCACTGGCTAAAATGACAGAATGTTGTTCCTAGGTACTGGGATTTGGGACATGCAAACTTGAAAGGATAGGAAGTAGGTAACATTGTTCATCCTTCTTCTCAAATTAATGCAGACTTCAGATCTTAAACAGAATTTAAGGGTATGCTCAGAGTTTAGGGGAAACAAAGAAAAAAAGTAAGGAAGGAAAACTGAAGGTACCCCTGCTGCTGCTGCTAAGTCGCTTCAGTCGTGTTCGACTCTGTGAGACCCCATAAACGGCAGCCCACCAGGCTCCCCTACCCCTGGGATTCTCCAGGCAAGAACACTGGAGTGGATTGCCATTTCCTTCTCCAATGCATGAAGGTGAAAAGAGAAAGTGAAGTTGCTCAGTCATGTCTGACTCTTAGCGACCCCATGGACTACAGCCTACCAGGCTCCCCCATCCGTGGGATTTTCCAGGCAAGAGTACTGCAGTGGGGTGCCATTGCCTTCTCTGGAAGGTACCCCTTGAAAAGAAAAATCTTTTCCTCCTCTCTCAACTGAACCAAGGAATGGAATGTTTTAGTCGTAAAAAAGTTATACTAATTACAATAAACTGCCTATCACTGCATCATACNGGATTTTCCAGGCAAGAGTACTGCAGTGGGGTGCCATTGCCTTCTCTGGAAGGTACCCCTTGAAAAGAAAAATCTTTTCCTCCTCTCTCAACTGAACCAAGGAATGGAATGTTTTAGTCGTAAAAAAGTTATACTAATTACAATAAACTGCCTATCACTGCATCATACATACTGCTTCTTGCTAATTTGTATAATTATAAAGGCCTAGTTGATTACCTGGTTTTATTATGAAATACAACTTGTAGTTAGACACATGCCATTTTTTTAGGCTGCCCAGGATCTAAACACTATTCCTGTTTGGGGAATCCAATATTTTTTGAAACAGTTCTTTCCTCAACAGAAGCTGAAAAGTGCCACACCATATGTTAGCTTTCCCAGACTCTCTTGCAGCTAGGGGCATTGGAATATGATCTGGTTCTCCCAGGCACATCCTCTCCTAACCTTGAACTAAAACCAGTATAACAATACATTCCAATTTCCACAGGTAGTGGTGGCAAACGCTCCAGTGCTAGTAAAGAGTGTACATTATCATTGGTGATAGTGGTGCAATTTGAGGTGTCTATCCCCAGGTGGCAATGCTAGTGGTGTCTTCACAGGATAAGTTCTGCCACATGATTTGGGCCACATTCCTGGTTACTTAATTATAAGTAAGTAACCTTTTACTAGCCTGGTTCTCCAGTCCTCCCAGAGATCATGGGGGCTACTCATAACCACAGCTGGTGTCTGCTGCTTGTAATTAAGAGCCTAACTAATTATTTATGCTCAATTTTCATAGTTTATTTGGTAATCTGTTTGTATAGATAAATTGGATACCCATAACCACTGGATAATCATATTAAATTGGTTATCTATTTGTATCTAGTTAACAACACAGCTCTTCAGTGACACTACCTTTAAAACAAATAAACCAACCTTTCAAAGACTTATTCTGTATCAAAGTGCCCAGTTTTGCAAAATGAAGTCTGTATTTTATACTTACTATTTTTTTCAATTGAATAAAATCTTTGGCTTACCTGATCAAGATAGTTTTAGGAAGTGAACAGATACTATTTTCCTAAACAAATTTTAGAGTAAAGTAGTAAAGTCTATGAACGAATTCCTCAAGTAGCGGTTCTTAAGCCACATGCACCTAGAACTATCCGACGGCTTGTTAAAAATGGAACTTAATGGACCCCATCCAGATGTGATGAATCAGACTCTCTAGGGTCTGGACCCTTTTAAGGTGCCATACGGGATTTTATGCACACTAAAGTTTGAGAACCAACAGGCTATGGTCTGACACCTGATAACAGATGATCAGATATCACAATGTTACTGAGGTAGAAAAAGGATCACATATTTATCAGGCTAAGACTCTCCTTGGATAACTGAGCCTTGCCTAATTACTAAAGTTATAAATACTGAATATACATGGAAAGCCTGCTTTACTGAAAGGAGTTTAAAATTTGTTTTACTTCTTTTATTAGCAAATCAAGGTCCTATTCTAAAATTTTTCACACAACTAAAAATTCTCAATTGTTACTTATTATTTTGGGGTGCACATGTAACATGATCACTCTTATCCTCTATGACACCAATTAAAGAGGCTCTGAATGCCTGACTTTTTACATAAAAGGGAAGTATATTCACTGGCATTATGCTTGAGAATGTTTTGATTGAATTCTACTATATCACTGAAGCCCCAAGGCTCTTCATTAAACCCAGTCACACAGAAGTCAGTTGTCACTACTTCTAAAGCTAAGAAAGACAATAGGTTTTTCATTTCCTGTTTTTTCCTTCTCATTCATTCACTTTTCTCTCCCTTCCCTACCATCCATATCCCATCCATCCAATAAACACTCAAAGGGTATCTGGTATTGTACTAAGTGATATACAAAATAAAGACAGAACTCTCTATGTTAGGCAGAATCCTAAAATGCCCCCCGCAGATCTCCACCCTAATCCCTGGGACTATGAATATGAAATATCACTCACTAAGCGCAGGCGGCTGCGAGTCGCCGGCTCACTAAGCACAGCCCAGACGAGCCACCCCACGTCCAAGAGATAGCAGCCGAGAGTCCCAGGCAGTGACGGCGCAGGAACGGCTGGGAGGAGCCACCCCACTTCCCACTCAGCGCGGCAGAGAGGAGCTACCCCACGTCGGAGGACAGAGACAGCGGCTGAGAGCCCCCGGGCTGTGGCAGCGCAGGAACNAGGGAGAGGGAGAGGGTGGGAAGATTTGGGAGAATGGCACTGAAACATGTATACTATCATGTAAGGAAAGAATTGTCAGTCTATGTTCAGAGATGGAAAAAAATTAAAAATTTTAAAAAAAATTAAAAAAAAACACTAGAGAAAAAAAAATTGCATGGATTATATGCAAATAGTGCCATTTTCATGTAAGGGACTTAAGCAACCACAGACTTTAGTGCCTTTGTGTGTGTGTATCTGGGAGATGGGGATGGGGGGGTGGTCCTGAACCATTTCCCTAAGGACACTGAGGCAGAACATTACTTTCTAGTACTCTGTACAGTCTGTCAATGAGAAGTAGCTCAGTTTGGTTTTCTTTTTTGTTCCCTTAATTACTAATGAGATTGAGCACCTTTTTACACATTTACCAGTCATTTGGAATTCCTCTTTAGTGAAGTATCTACCAGTTCAAGAGTTTTCTCAGTTTTCTATTGTGCTAACTTCTTATTTGTAGAAATTCTATATATATTCTGAATATCATTTGTTTGTTGTATTTTATTGGCAATCTGTTACTCTGTGGCTTATCTTTTCGCTCTCTAAGATTATAGGTCATTTCTAAAAACCTGTTTTTAATGAAAAAAATCAGTTACCTAGTTCTTATAAGAAATATGTTTAATAAATCAGTTAAAGTTCTTGGTTTGAGATTTCTTTCAAATAATAAAAAATCTACAAATTTAGAGGAGCAAGGGAGAAAGTTAAAAGGAAATTCCTTAAATTTTTAGTACTAGTTTATGATTCTATAATTAGTAGCAGCACTGCATTTGATATTGCTGGCTACTTCAGGAACCCAAAACAGTGTTCCTTTTGTGAATTACCATATTAACCATCTATTTTCTTCCAAACTTCAGTGGAGTAACTGCTTCATAAATGAATTGGAAAAAAAAAAAAAAAGAACATGCATGTTACTACTTAAAAAGTCCTATTTCATGTTCAGTTCAGTTCAGTCGCTCAGTCATGTCCGACTCTTTGCGACCTCATGAATCGCAGCACGCCAGGCCTCCCTGTCCATCACCAACTCCTGGAGTTCACTCAGACTCACGCCCATCGAGTCAGTGATGCCATGCAGCCATCTTATCCTCTGTCGTCCCCTTCTCCTCCTGCCCCCAATCCCTCCCAGCATCAGAGTCTTCTCCAATGAGTTAACTCTTCACATGAGGTGGCCAAAGTACTGGAGTTTCAGCTTTAGCATCATTTCTTCCAAAGAAATCCCAGGGCTGATCTCCTTCAGAATGGACTGGTTGGATCTCCTTGCAGTCCAAGGGACTCTCAAGAGTCTTCTCCAACACCACAGTCTNCCCCTTCTCCTCCTGCCCCCAATCCCTCCCAGCATCAGAGTCTTCTCCAATGAGTTAACTCTTCACATGAGGTGGCCAAAGTACTGGAGTTTCAGCTTTAGCATCATTTCTTCCAAAGAAATCCCAGGGCTGATCTCCTTCAGAATGGACTGGTTGGATATCCTTGCAGTCCAAGGGACTCTCAAGAGTCTTCTCCAACACCACAGTTCAAAAGCATCAGTTCTTTGGCACTCAGCCTTCTTCACAGTCCAACTTTCACATCCATACATGACCACAGGAAAAACCATGAGGTAATATTAAGCATCTAGACCCCAAATACAGCCACAGGAAAAGGAAATGAACCGTAGGAAGTCCTTGGTCCCTATCTTGTTGCCATTCTTTTAGTCTCAACACTGATTTTTGTGATGATCTATGACCCATCTTCTCACCCCTCCTAAAGGCACCATCCTACTATTTACCCTTCCTATTTAAAAATAATGCCAGTACAGCTGAGTCTAGATTTTTCCCCTGAAAAGTAAATTTAAATCTTATTTCAGAAGCCTTTATATTCAACAGCCATGATCTTCCTCATGGTCTCTGCTTCTCTTTATAAAATAAGTGTCTGTTGCAGGAGGGAAGCAGGGAGGAGGTGGGTAAGGACATAACTAACAGGATATTTTTAAGTCTTCTGTATTGTGTCAATACAATATAAGAATTGTGTTGCTCCTCAGGCAGAAGAGAAGGGATATGGCAAGTGGCTGAGACTATATTAGAGTTCATTCCAATTAGGAATCACACAATTTCTCATTCCAAATAGGAGGTAAAGCTGTAAGAGCAGGGGAGTTATGCAACATTTCCTGAGATGTCTTCTTAGCATCCCATATTTCAATTCAATACGTATATATTCAGAGAAACTTTGTTACATAGAGTAGTATACAATATTATATCCATATTTGTGAAAGTGGCATACTGGGGTGGGGCGGATGTGAATTACAGAAAACGATAAACATGATACAAACTAATTTGGTTTGAAGCCATAAATTTGTATTAAAACAAGCATGAACATATAATATAGGGTGGCATTTTAATACAATTCCAAGCCTTGAAATTTTAAGTTCTCTATTAAGGCAACTTCAAGCTCTATACTCAGGATCTTCTCTGAGGTTAGAGGAACTTCACTAAGACTTTGTGTTATTAACATATACACATACTCTTTAGAGACAAGAGACATGTGGAAGAGTTGGCTTTTAGGTATAAAGACATATCAAATGTGAGTTAAGTTGCGTTTCATGTTTAGGAAAAAAAAAAAAACAAGTCTTTTGTGGGTGCCCTATAAACCTAGTTAAACTACATAAAGTATGTAACATTATTTCTATGAGAAACTCCTTTTGTGATTCTGTTTATAAGTTATGTTTTATTTATGTTTTTAAACTTGCATATAATTTGTTAGAACAATTCCACTTCTAGGAATTTATCCAGTAAGAGATAATAATAAGAGATGTGAGCAAAGAGTTATATTTAAAATATATAAGCGTTCACTTGTGCTCAGTCCTATCCGACTCTTTGTGGTCCATGGACTACAGTCCACCAGACTCCTCTGCCCATGGAATTTTCCAGGCAATACTGGAGATGCCATTTTATACTCTAGTATTATTTATAACAATAAAAAATTAGAAAGAGTTTAAATGCTCAATAAAAGCGATTTGGTTAAATGTAAAGATATAATTAAATACTCTGCAACCACTAGAATTCTATTACAAGAAAATGTTAACAGATATGACACAATATTTCTAATATACTCTACAGTGGAAAAAAGCAAACTACAAAAAGCTAATACCATGTTTTTCAATATACATGTACACAGATTAAAAAAAAACACTTGGAAGAATATGTCAAGATGTTCAGTGGTTTATTGATACAGTAGTATTACTTTTTTCCTTTCTCTACTTTTGTATTTTTTCCCAAATTTCCTGTAATAAACATGTGTTACTTTTATAATCATAGAAAAATTCAAATATACAGGAGTTTATATACAGGCACAAACAGTTTCTGAGTCTTTGTCATCAATTTATTCTGACAAAAGGACACAGAAAAAAACATAAATATTTTCTCTTTATATTTATATACTTTTTCTTATGGTAGTAAAAATTACACTTCTCAAAATGAACTGAATACAGAAGAAGGAGATATAATCTCTCAGCTATCAAACTGATACAGATCACAAAGAATAAAATGAGCAAAGTGAAGACAACTAGTGAGCTGCTGATACAAACCTAAACTAAAAAATCCTTTAGGAATAACAGTTTTACAATCTGTATTTAAAAACCCCTAAAATTGTACATTCTTTTAACCAATCAATTATATTTCTAGGGATTTATCCTAAGGAAATTAAACAAGTCTGCAAAGAGATACACATGAAGTTATTTTCAGCAATATCGTTTGTAACAGTGAAAGATGAAGACAGTTGCAAAGTGTATCAATAGTGTAAATGAGAAGACAGTATACCTATGGCCGACTACTATTAAAAAATAAGCCAGAAAGAAAAACACCAATACAGTATACTAACACATATATATGGAATTTAGAAAGATGGTAATGATAACCCTGTATGCGAGACAGCAAAAGAGACACAGATGTATAGAACAGACCTTTGGACTCTGTGGGAGAGGGAGAGGGTGGGATGATTTGGGAGAATGGCATTGAAACATGTATACGATCATGTAAGAAACGAATTGCCAGTCTAAGTTCGATACAGGATACAGGATGCTTGGGGCTGGTGCACTGGGATGACCCAGAGAGATGATATGCAGAGGGATGTGGGAGGAGGGTTCAGGATTGGGAACTCATGTACACCCGTGGCGGATTCATGTCAATGTATGGCAAAACCAATACAGTATTATAAAGTAAAATTTTAAAAAAAATGGTACATATCTTTCTGTAGCAGATATTTTCTGATACTATATATCATGTAGTGAAAAAATGATAAAACAGCCTTTATAAGATCCCATTTTAAGATTTTTTTAAAAAGTGAGAATGTATATATTCATGAAGAAAATGTTTAAAGATTTCAAAGCAAGGTTCACTACCAGTTTTCTGTGGTAAGTGGAATTACAAAAGATCTTTAATGTCTTCTTCATAACTTTTTGTACTACAATGAGCATGTACAGCTCTTAATAACAGAAGAAATGATTTTGAAACAGCCTGATTAGTCAAATAAAATTAGCTTTGGTTTCTTGCTATTCTTTTCTCATTCCTAAGGCTCTTAGAAGGTTCCTGATTTGAGTGCATGATACTCACAGATGTAAACTGGGTCAACTATACAGTTAATGCCTCTATTAACAAAGATGGCATGCTTAAATGGCAGTTTTTATTAAGGAGGTATTATTTCTAGGACTTGCCTAATGGTCCAGCAGCTAAGACTCTGTGCTCCTAATGCAGGGGGCCCAGGTTCAATCCCTGGTCAGGGAACTAGATCCCACATGCCACAACTAAGAGTTCACAGGCAACAACTAAAGATCCCATGTGCTGCAACAAAGATCCTGTGTGCTTCAAGGAAGACCTGGTGCAGCCAAAAAAAGTAAAAAGTCAACACTCTTACAAAAAAACAACAACAAGATATTTTTAAAAGAATGAAACTAGAACACTTTCTAACAGCATACACAAAAATAAACTCAAAATGGATTAAAGATCTAAACATAAGAACAGAAACTATAAAACTCCTAGAGGAGAACATAGGCAAAACACTCTCCAACATAAATCACAGCAGGATTTGTGACCCACCTCTATGACCCACCTCCCAGAATATTGGAAATAAAAGCAAAAATAAACAAATGGGACCTAATTAAAATTAAAAGCTTCTGCACAACAAAGGAAACTCTAAGCAAGGTGAAAAGACAGCCTTCAGAATGGGAGAAAATAATAGCAAATGAATCAACTGACAAACAACTAATCTCAAAAATATACAAGCACTTCCTGCAGCTCAATTCCAGAAAAATAAACGACCCAATCAAAAAAATGGGCTAAAGAACTAAATAGACATTTCTCCAAAGAAGACATATGGATGGCTAACAAACACATGAAAAGAGGCTCAACATCCCTCATTATCAGAGAAATGTAAATCAAAACCACAATGAGGTACCATTTCACGCCAGTCAGAATGGCTGCTATCCAAATGTCTACAAGCAATAAATGCTGGAGAGGGTGTGGAGACAAGGGAACCCTCCTACACTGTTGGTGGGAATGCAAACTAGTACAGCCACTATGGAAAACAGTGTGGAGATTCCTTACAAAATTGCACATAGAACTGCCATATGACCCAGCAATCCCGCTGCTGGGCATACACACTGAGGAAACCAGAACTGAAAGAGACACATGTACCCCAATGTTCATCATAGCACTGTTTATAATAGCCAGGACATGGAAGCAGCCTAGATGTCTATCAGCAGATGAATGGATAAGAAAGCTGTGGTACATATACACAATGGAGTATTACTCAGCCATTAAAAAGAATACATTTGAATCAGTTCTAATGAGGTGGATGAAACTGGAGCCTATTATACAGAGTGAAGCAAGCCAGAAAGAAAAACACCAATACAGTATCCTAACGCATACATATGGAATTTAGAAAGATGGTAACAATAACCCTGTATGCGAGACAGCAAAAGAGACNTGGAGTATTACTCAGCCATTAAAAAGAATACATTTGAATCAGTTCTAATGAGGTGGATGAAACTGGAGCCGATTATACAGAGTGAAGTAAGCCAGAAAGAAAAACACCAATACAGTATCCTAACGCATACATATGGAATTTAGAAAGATGGTAACAATAACCCTGTATGCGAGACAGCAAAAGAGACACATGTATAGGACAGTCTTTTGGACTCTGTGGAAGAGGGCAAGGGTGGGATGATTTGGGAGAATGGCATTGAAACATGTATAATATCATATATGAAACGAATTGCCAGTCCAGCTTTGATGCATGATACAGGATGCTTGGGGCTGGTGCACTGGGATGACCCAGAGGGATAGTACAGGGAGGGAGGAGGGAGAGGGGTTCAGGATGGGGAACATGTGTATACTCGTGGCAGATTCATGTTGATATATGGCAAAACCAATACAATATTGTAAAGTAATTAACCTCCAATTAAAATTAAAAAAAAAAAAGAAAAAATGATATATCCCCTTTCAGCCCTGAGATATTATCAAAGATCTGGTAATTATGACTGAGCCCCCATTTGCTGCTATCTTTTCAACAATTATTTAAGTGTTCTCATCTCTAGTGATCATGGTGGCTTACTGTATTCATGGATATAGAAAGGCATTGCAGTATGCCCCAACATCACTGTCAAATATAACTTTCTGTGATGATGGGAAGATTCTATTACCTGTGCTGTCCAATATAACGGACAGTAGGTCTATCTAATGTGCTGACCAATGTGACACATGTGGCCACTGAGCATTTGAAATGTGGCTAGTACAATTAAGAAACCAAATTTTAAAATTTTAACTTAAACCACTTATGGCTAGTAGCTACTATACTGGACAGCACTGTTGCAGAAAATTCACAGTACACAGACTGCAACTGATACAAAATACACATAAATAAGTATCCAAGAAAAATATGGTTTCCACTTAAGACCTGGCATTTCAGTGCATATTTCTAAGACTAATGAAACCATGATTGTATGAATTACAGAATTTTTTCTGAAAAATTAAATGGTCTTTTATGCAATCCTCATTCTTCTTTATCTAGGAAACAATTCTTGAAAGCCTTATTTTCATGGCTTCAATAAGACTGTGTTACTTAGGCGCACCCATTATATCTCAATTTCTTTTTTTTGTATTAATCTCTCCCATCTTCCATCAACCACAAGCTTTTCCCAAAAGTTGAATCCTTGGTTTCCTGTTTTCGATTTTCCATTCAGAAAAGATTTCTTACACCTTCAACTATGATCCTATTTGTCTTCTGCAAAACAGCACCACTTCACTAACCTTAAACAAAGTCTTAATCTTTAAGACAGCTTCTCATTTGTAAAATAACTTAGAGGGTTACTACAGTTCCTTTGGTTTTAGAAGTCTCTAAATTCTAGTAGAAGCCTAGTTATAAAACTTTGTTTCTGGTTTTTTCTCGGACTGATTCTTCTTGCCCTTTAAGTGCTATGGTACCCCATGGTTGTCAGTGATCAACTTTTCCACTCTCCACATTCTCTCTCCAAGAACTGCATAAACCCTTCATTATGACTGCCTCAAATTTATGCTGCAGTTCTAACTTCACTCTTAAAAGTTCCAGATTTACATTTCTATTTGCTGCACAGTTTCTTTAGTTGGCCTGACACATTTAAGACTCCGGTGGAACATGTATCAGGCCAACTAAAGAAACTGAACCAAACTTTCTTTGTCAGTACGGCTTAGTGATCAAAAACAGAAGTTTTAGGATCAGATGTATCTGAATTTGAATCCTAGTGCTGTCATTTATTACCTGTGTAACAATGATCAGATTAATCTCGAGTCTCCATTTTTCCAGGTAAAATGGGGTTAAAACTAGTACTTACAATTCAGGTGGTTGTTATATGTATATTATATATATATATATATCTCAGTACAATATCTGCAATATGCTAACAGCTCAAAAAATGTTAGCTGTTATTATAAGTAGCATTACCACCTTCCTAGTCCTACAGGTTTAATAACTCAGGCAACTTGATGCATTCTGTCTCTTTAAAAAAAAAAAAATTCAGTCAACATTTGTACATTTATTTTCCAGTATGATCTCAGACTGTTTTTCATTCCTTGACTGTTACTGCAGCCAGCCAAATAGATTATTAGACTTTTAATGCCTACAGGGTCGTCTTTTCTTATTTTTATTCCCACTATATTACCTAGCATAATGCCTTACACATAAAAGTTTTGCTACTAGACAATTCAAATAATCTTTACATTTATTCATTCTATTACACTAGATCTCTTGAGTTCTTCGAGAACAGGGAGTGTCTTGGTCCTCTTTGTGTATCTACACCTGAAAATCCTTTAGTCAACAAATATCTGTTAGATGAACAATCTCGGTTTCCAAACCTATCAGTCAGCTGCCTCAAATGCAAAGGGCAGCTCTCATATTCTCTAATCCCACCGATTTATTCTGACCAAACTGACCTCCCCACAACTTCAAGAACAGACTCACTGTCATATTATTTAGGACTCTTATTTTGTATCAAAAAGTCTACTCAGATTAAGTAGGAAAGGGGATTCATTAGCCTGCATAATTTGAAAGTCCAAGGGATACCACTAATTTAAAGCCTGGTTATTGATCCAAAGATTACCATCAGAACTTGGCCTCATTCTTTCCATCTTTTGGTTCTTTCAATTTATTGGCAAGCTCCACGTTCACATTCTATTCTCTAAGCAACTCCAGGGTTCAAAGCATGCCTCTTTCTCAATAGAATTAACACTCCTGCATGCCGATAGGAAAATGTGTCCATCTCTAAACTATCACTGTTGCCAGAGGGATGGACTACTTGACTAGCTAGCCCTGAGTTATGTGCACACCTTTGTAGCAGGGTGGGATCCATTCCACTGCCCAGAATGGCTTTCCTTCCCATTTCTGCCTCCTCAAATTAAAGCTACAACTTTTCAGCCCCCAAAAGTCTTTCGTGATTTAAGATTTTCCCTGTCCATTAGATCAAGGAACTCATTTCCAAACACTTATTTTTCCTCCTAAAAATCTACCATTTAAAACAAACAGGAGGGGAAAAACTCCAAGAAAATGTTGCATGATGAATTCTGTCAAGTTATAAACAGTACGGGTAATATGTACTATTTCTTAAAATGTAAGGATAGCAGTTTTATGTATCCGTAGATAAAGAACAGATTATGTGGCAACTTTTAATATAGTGTTCAAGTAATGTTTGGGGCTTTAAATTTTCCATAGGGTCTAAACAAAACATTTCAGCTAACAAAAGTTGGGTCTGAATTCAAAGGACCCTATGTAACAGTCTATGGTTTTGGAGTTACCTCAAACAGAATTTGAGTAAGGCTCAAATCATGGCTAACAACACCTTCCTTGGCTTTAGCTACAAGTCTTTAAGCAAATTCGTTTTCTCTCCAAACCTAGGTTTCATTACCTCTAAAAACTGGAATGATAATATCTATCTGTATGTAAAGAGGCTATGTGGCACAGTGAAGAGAAAAAGAGTAAGATGGGCCCAGGCTGAAATTCTACCGCTATTATTATTTATATGATTCTGAGTGGCTTTTTGTAAATCCTGTGTGATTCCTCATATGTAAATTTGGGATAACAATATTTTAAGCATTTATTTTTATTTATTTGGCTGTGCTGGGTTTTAGTTGTGGCATGTGGGATCTAGTTACCTGACCAGGGATTAAACCCAGATCCCCTACACTGGAAGTGTGGTGTCTTAGCTACTGGATCCTCAGGGAAATCCTTGGGATAATATTTAATCCATTGGTTGTTAAGCACTTAACAAGGCAATGTATTTTAAACATCTACCACAATGAACAGTAAACAGTGAAAACTCAATCAATGATGTTATTCATATCAAATTATGTTTAAAATAATTTAGAGAATTAAGTATTTTTGTGCTCACCAAGGTCTGCCAAAGACTTCTTATACTTAATAAGTGATGTTTCTGACATTTTATAAATTAATCTAGTCTAACAGGTTATAAAGTACCTTGCAATCTTTTTCTCCTCTTTTAGACTTTTTGACAAAAAATCTGGTTTATAAATAAACTATTGAAGTAATAAAAATAAGTGTGGATAATAATGAATTAAAAATTCACAGCATTGTAAGGGAAAAAGTCATTGGCATTACTTATTCTTCATAAATGCCTTTGCATTTTCTTTGTTAGCTAATATTTCTTAAAGGAAAAAGACACTAGCCCTAGAGCTATTTAAAAGACGGTAAGATAATGAGCTAGATAAACTCCTACAATCAACTTATACCTTAACTTCAGGCTTAATGTAGTAATACTGAAATGACTCATGCCAATGTGAAGTCACTATGCTATCCATCTCCTGAACAGTCAGTCATATGCCATACAGCCACCTCCTGAACAGAATCACGAAATCTGGAATATGAACGACAAGTTCAGATGCTGTCTATCAGAACACATGCAAAAGGCAAGTGGCTGCTCATTTACATAAGCAAAAAAATTTAATTTTAAGCCCATTCACTAAAAAACACAAACTATATTCTATGCAACTGTTTTCAAAAAGATTAAATAAACAGACATTTGATTCTTTCCATTTTACACAAGAGGCAAAGCTTCTTTGGAAAACAGTTTCTTGAAGCAGTGTTAACAGTTTTGCTTATCTCTCTAAAATGAGTGAATCATATGTAATACTCAGCAATCTTTAATGAGTGCACAAACATAAGAAAAGTCAACAGCTTAAGAAAGGTTGTATGAAAATAATTACATCATACTATACTATATGTAAGAGACGTTTTCTTCCTTTGTACTGACTGTTTTTAATCTACTCCTTGAGGAATGCTGTATTTTAAACACAAAGGAAACATGTTGAACACCTCAAGGGAAACATGTTGAACATCTGTCACCAGATATTGTTCTCTACAACTAAGAAAATAAAATATCTAATTTATTTTCTTTTCTATGTTAAAAAATATGTATAAGGCAAAATAATGTGTTTTTTTTTAAGAATTAAACACAGATACGGTAGGCAATCTTTTGTGCCTTTTCTAAATAGTTTTCTTCCTGCAACTTTTTTTTGAGAGGGCATGAGGAAAGAGGAAAAGTAGTGGAAGTCTTAAAGTTGGCCCTAGTTATTTAGTTGGCCCTAGTTATTTTTACAAGTACATTTGGTAAGTCAACTAGACGAAGGGCAGAAAGAAAAAGCGTTCGGGCTCACTCTGAAAACAAGTTCTTAAAAAACGCCAGTGCTGAGAGTCATGCTTTCCTGACAATGCAGCGACCAATATTACTCCGATTAAAAGCGCGCTACAAACCTAAATCTGTAAAGTCAATTTGGCATCCTAAATCCGAATTGGCCTGCAGCAATCAGGCGGAGAAAGGGTCTACCTCAGCTTCCGCAGAAGTTAATTTTCTAGGAAAGTACAACACTACCCATCAGTTTCCTACGGCCTTCTTCCCCGAGAGATGCTGCTGTCCGCCTCGCCCCAGGCTCGAGGTCTGACCCGCAGGCCTGGGTGGGTTGAGGCAGTCGGCTTCTCCCCGTTACTCTGGTCCCGACCAGGAGTAATAAGACCAATTACTGTAACTACCCGCGATTCCCCCGAACAGCCAGGGCGGCCTCCAACCGCGCCCGAGGCCTCCGGTCCGCTGGGATGTTCCCCACCCAACTCACCCGCCCGAGTGGTGTCCGTCAGGTCGTGGTTGGCCGCTCCCCGGGGAAACTCCCTCAGTTTCCGGCCGCTCAGGCTCAGCACCCCGGTTACCGCCGCCTCCTCCAGCGCTCGGTCAAGGGAGCGGCTCCACGAGCCCGGGCCAGGACCAGGGACTGCCCCGGAGTTTGGGCCGCAGTTAACAGCCGAGAGGTTACCTCCCGATGCTCCTGGGCAAGAGTATTCTGCAGCCGCGGCCACGGCGACCAAGCCCGCGGCCGCCATTTCCCAGCCGACGACTCTCCAGCCCTTCAGCTCAGCGCATGCGCAACCAGATGATAGGTGGGCGGGGAAAGGGGCTTACAGACCCCGGCCGGGTCCCTTGATGGACAGGGCTGCGGTGCCGCACTGCACTTCCAGGCGCTGGCCTCCGCCCATAGGAGGTTTCCAAGAGAAATTTAAAACGGAACTCGCAAATCTGGAGCAGCTCCCTATGGTAGGCTCCCAGGGCCTTTCTAACATACCTCTACAAAAATGTCTTTCAGACACGCTCCTCACGAAAACTACCTTCCTGCCTTAGGAGGATTAGATTAAACATTAAGTTTTAACACTGTTGCTGCCACAAAAGAAGGGAAAGGTTCCTTGTCATTCTATAAGCCAAGTGATTTAAGTGGAGATTGTGAATTTATTAACCATTATTGCCTGAGGGAAAAAGAAGTGTTAACCTGGGTCCCAAACTTCATAATTCTCATTGAAAGGGTTATATAAATATTTTAGGCCCTTCCTACAAAATAGCTTCTCAAGGAAAATAAACACTTTAAACAGTACCTCTTCTTTAGGCAAGATTTTATTGTTGAACAAAACTGGGTGAACCTCACTGAAGTCTAAAATTTGGGTCTAGAAGCAAAACTGAGGAAGAGAAAATGATCTTACCATAATCTACATGTGGGAACTAAAGATAGAACTGAAGAAAGTTAAAAATAAAAATGAAACCATTCAGTTACTGGAAAAGTAGAAAATATTTCACTTTATTAAAAATATTTTATAATCTTTTACCACACCATGGGACTTGGAGGATTTTAGCTTCCTGATCCATGGACAGAGGAGCCTGGTGGGCTGCATTTCAGAGGTTTGGTTGCAGAGCTGGCAGGACTGGGTGACTTGCACAGCAGCATGACTTCCTGAATGAGGGATTGAACCTATGCCCTCCAGAATGAAAGCTGGGAGTTTTAACCACTGAACAGCCAGAGAATTCCCACCATTTCATTTGAAACCAATTAGGCCTCATATATATTGCAACCAGTCTTCAGCTTATTCTTGACATGATTGAATGACACTTAAGTCATTCCTGCTAAATGATATTTCCCCTACAATCAATCAACTAGTATTTTCTGTGGGAAATAAGACTGTCAGATACAGTCCTTTTCCTAGATTGTAATTATGGAATTCAAATAAGCCAAATAGATTAAAACCACAAAAAAGGGCTGAGTGGAGGTGGTGGGGATTAACCATCAGAATTCAAAGAAAAGGAATCTAGTATGTCAAATTCTGAAACAAATCTGAAAGATTTTGAAGTGCAATAGGCTAGAAGGGGAGAGTAGCATCCCAAATTGAAAGGAATATCAGCATAAACACATCCAGGCACGATTTACAATGGTTAGTGTGGAGAACATTGCCACAGGCCAAAAAGTTCCTGTCAGAGAGCAAAAGAAAGTAAGGTTGGAGAAATGCTGTCCATCACTCAAGGTCCAGCTTTACAATGAAACCTTGATTAGCATTTCCCCAACTCCTAAATAGAAGAGATTGTAAAAATGTTTAATCTCAGTGCCAAAGTTCATTAGTATCAGTTGCTCAGAGAGTTGTTCTATAAATTCTGTGTTCTAGGTTCTTCAGCAACAGGTTCCATGATCAATGTCTAATGAACATGAGTCACCCAAATAGCAAGTGATCTGTTATCCCTGGCAGGTATCATCTATCCAATGTATGAATTGGTTTTTATTACTCTAGACTTCTAAAATTGTTACTCTTAGAAAGACTTTAAGCTATTTAAAGAGCAGGTCCTCATTTAAATTTTTTTTAGAGCTATTTCAACCACAAAAGCAGAACCATATATTCCATATTAATGGAATGCTACAGTGCTATAGAAACTTTTTTAAATGCACAGACATCATCTATATTTGATTACTGATTACCTTCCACATTTGAATTCCTGACAAATTCTCCATTATATGGCCTCATTCTTCCTATCCACCTACACATACCATCATAATTACAACATACCATGGTAATTCCGGCCTTTGAAGTTTTGACCAAGTTTACAGATTACACTTTGTCTAGTCAACTAGATTTTAAGGTCCTTAATCTCTATAGTTATCTTCAATATCCTGGCTGAATATATCAATAGTTTAAAAATAGAGTAAGTGGAAAGAAACAAAGATGCTGTTAAGTACTAACACAGTAGAGATTATGTGCTAATACAGCAGAGGTTAGGAGAAAAAAGAATTAAAATATTTGAGAACTGGGTCTCATTAAGTCCAAAATATCTGTAGATATTAAGTCTACCATGGTCAAAACAGAAGCCTGTGGGTACAGGAAAAATTAAGATGCTATATATACACTATAAGAACTAGTCCTACATAAAGAAAGGCTGGAAGAAAAGATGAATCAGAATTTTGAGACCTCTAAGGATTTGAAGTTTTATCTATAAAGTAAAGGTGAGTGAAATTGCTCAGTCGTGTCCGACTCTTTGCAACCCCATGGACTGTAGCCTACCAGGCTCCTCTGTCCGTGGGATTTTCCAGGGAATAGTCCTGGAGTGGATTGCCATTTCCTTCTCCAGGGGATCTTCCCAACCCAGGGATCAAACCTGGGTCTCCCGCATTGTAGACAGACACTTTACCATCTAACCCACCAGGGAAGTCCAGAATGAGGGAATTCTCATCCTTCTCCCTCAAACTTCTCCATAAAGGAAGGGACAAAATCATCTTGAGAAAATAAGGTATGGGAAATGGGAGTCATTGTAGGGAATTCACCAGTGTCTAGTGATGAACAAAAGAAGTGATAACAGTTGCAAAAGGGCTGAGTAAAAGGGCTTCAGGTATCTCTAACCTATTCCACTACTGCTCTTATGGTCTGGAAGCAGGTGAAAAGTCAATGCGGGTTTACCGAATGTTAGGAATTAACACAAAGAACCTCCCTGCTTCTCCCTGTGTATTTTATAGGCTGAAAGTTTACGCACTGAACTTTTACACTAGCGGCAAGTTTCACTCCAACCTTGGTAACACTCTCCACCTCTGCATCTCATATCACGCAGAAATCAAGTTCTTTCCCTACTTTTACTCATTAGAAATATATTATGGCTATTCCTTTAAGATTCTACTTTATAAACTCAGAGCAGTAGGATTAAAATCTTGGCCAATCCCCTTCTCTTCAAATACAAAGCACAGAAGCTGGTTTGTTGACTATGTTCAACGAATGTTTGGTCCTACCCTTTCTGACTTCTTTAGTGGAAAAAAAAATTGACTTTTTAAAAAATTTTACAAGAAAATTTAGACAATGTAATTTTTTTCTCAGGAAAATAGAAATGGAAATAGAAATTAAACATACAGGCTAGGGAAATAATTTCCTATTTATCTGGCTTTTTTTTTTTTGATGTGGACCTTTTAAAAGTCTTTATTGAACTTGTTTGTTACAATATTGCTTCTATTTTGAGTTTTTGCCTGCAAGGCATGTAAGATCTTAGTTCCCCAACCAAAGATACAACTGCACCCCCTGCATTGGAAGGTGAAGTTTTAACCACTGGGCCACTGGCAAAGTCCCTCTTATTTTTCTTTAAACATTGATAAACCTCATCAGAATATATTGAGAAAAAGGAATTTCAATTCCAGAATGGTATCACATTTCTTTGTTTTATCAAGCTTTTAGTTGAATAGATTTTAGGTAGAAAGTAAACTGTAATGGCAGGGGAAAAAAGAGACATTCAAAGTCAACAATTTATAAACAAATCTTTAAATCCCTCTTAGAAAGTGAAATCGTTCAGTTGTGTCTGACTCTTTGCAACCCCATGGACTGTAGCCCAGGCTCCTCCATCCATGGAGTTTTTCAGGCAAGTGTACCGGAGTGAGTTGCCATTTCTTTCTCCAGCGGATCTTCTCGACCCAAGGATCGAACCCGGGTCTCCTGCGTTGCGGGTTGGCACTTTACCATCTGAGCCACATGGAAAATCCCTCTTAATGGTTCACAGTAGTCCAAAACTCTTGTAAATGCTTGGAGTTTATTGGTGTCATTTTTAAAGAGGTTAACTCCAAACTGATCTATACAAAAATAACTTGCTTTTAACTTAAGCTTAAATCTCATGCTTCTTTTTTTTTTTACAGTGGCAAAAAACAAATAATCATATAATTCTGATGAGACTTCAAAGGTTTAGTGAACAGAAATGAAGAAATCATTTTCTGCCGTAATGTTGCCTACATTTAGAATGTATGGTATTCATTCTCTGCAGTGTATTCATTCTCTGTCCACTATTTCTTCTCACTCTTATCTCCTTAGAGTAAGAGAAATCAAAACAAAAGGTACCCCAACACTGTTTATGTTACACTGTGAATTACAAAGCTATTGACAGCAAAATATATCTATTATAACAAAAAATAACCACTGGGCAATAGTTTCTTCATACTTACAGTATTTATGATATGCTTATAATTAAAACTGTGGTAAAGTTTATACCTATTAGAAAAAAATACATAATGTTTGACTAGGAACACTGGCCTTTTCTAATAGGTCTACCTAACTGGAATGAAAAGTGATGAAATCTCATAATTATCACTGGCAGAGTGTATTTACTTACTATGTTACAAATGCTAAAGCATGGTATTACCATTTCTTAGATATCTGACAAGCCACACACCATTCCACTACTTTCTGTGGGTGTGCTATTCACGGAGAATTAAAGATCTAAGCTTAAAAAGTGACTGGATCACACACAAGTCTTGAAAAGCTGAGGATCACTGAACCAAGGTATAAAAACAAACAAACAAACAAAAAACCCTGATGATCTCTAAAGGTTCATTCAGTCTAATATATTGCATTCTAAGAAAATTTGATTTTCTATTCTAACTCCCCTTGACTACTTCTTGTTGGAGCTATAAATGAAGCGGTCAAAAGATAGTTAGTGGGATGTCAATATGAGTCTAAATTGATTTACCAATTTAACTGTTAGGCAGATTTTCAAATCCTAAATATTATAGTCACTACAAAGTTCTTTGTAACACAGAACAATCTAAAAACCACAACTCAATCTTTTTAGCTAAGAATAAATCATGAGAGACCTGTAATATTTTATTTGTTAAAAATGAACAGCTTCAGATCTAAAGGTAACTTTTCCAAAAAACACCAAAAAGTACAGTGTAAAGCATCTCCTCATTAAATACAAACGTTCATTTTGTGATGCACTGCATCAATGTTTTTTACACACCTTGATGCAAAGGGAAATTTAAGTTGCATCTTGTTTAAAAAAAAAAACTTTTAATAACTGAAAAAGGATGACTACAACCACATTCTAAGACAGGAAAAATTTCCTCCAAAAGAGCATATTCCTTTGTTTTCATACAACATGTTAGCACTCAAGAATTATAATTTGGCTGTAACAAAGGCAAGATTTTATATTTAAAAAGAAAATGAAATTACAGATGCATGAAGAGCAAAAGTTTAATATACCAAAGACATTTTGTTTGATGCACTTAATATCAATATTTGGAGGGATTTTTTAAGATTTAAAAAGAACGCATTAATAACAGCTCTGTACAACAATATTTAAAAGAACAAGAAAATGAAAACATCTTTATACCATATTTTCACAAACTGCTCTAAAGACAGCAAACTCGTGCTCAGTTGCTTTTCCTTTGTTTTAAAATAAGTTATCAATAATTCTAAACCAGTCTAAAATGTATTGTTCATGAATCAAATCTAAGTATTCATACTTGCAAAAATGTTTTGCAATGAGTACTTGGCCTACAGAGAGACTGGAGTTTACTTTCAAATTGTATGACTGGCTTCCAATAATCCCTTATCAGTAGACTTACAAGCAAAATACCAGATATTAAGGATCAGATTTAATTCTTTGGTATAAGCATGAAGCTGTTATTGATAGCTTTCCGTGGCTAGCATAAACCAAGTAACCAAAGGACAATGAGAAACAACAATGAAGTCTAGTATACTCTGCAACGCAGGCAGGAGCCATAACAATGTTTTGTGTTTTAACAGGGAAAATCAACACAAATAATACACTGAAGGGAAAACTAACACCTACTTAAGAGGTTTTAACATTACAGCAAATCAAAAAGTTAAGCTTCAAAATGACCAAACTCGTAACCTGCAGTTTGAATATTTTGCTGCATTTTGGTATTATATCATAACTTAAAATTTACAACCATCTGAGGACTTTCAGCACTAGCTTGGCACAACAAATTAACTCCTCCTAACCCTCCAGAGTATGAAGGGGGGAAATCCTTTTCTTACCACAAATGCCTGAACTTTACACAAGAAATCAGAAGCAAAGGTACAGAACAAGGTCATAATAATGTTAACTCTATTATAATTTTGCACTTTTTACCTTGTGACATATACATTTTTTTAAAAGCTGTATGTATACTGTTCAACTTAGTAAACTTAAAATTTAACTTTTTCAAATAAGAAGTCCAGGACTTTATGGCTAATTTTCCTATCAAAATATCTACGGAACTCAATCCATTTTAATTATAATTATTCTAAATATCATCTGAAGAATATTTTGTGCACACTAGACTCAAAACTACACTAAATCCAAACAGTATACCTATGACCTAGGTTTTAAAGTCTTCATCTCAGTTACCATTTTCCACCTGCTACTTTTTCTCCACACAAATTACCAGATTTTTACTCTGGACTTTGCTCCAATTAGGCTCTATCAGATAACTCTGTAAACACCCATTTACAGGCTTTAAACACCAACATTTTAAACAGAAGCTAATGCCCGGAGTCACATTTCTTATTAAAAAAAAGTTCAGCATTAAAGATTTATAATTCTGGAGGATTAACCTAATGTTATTTGAAAAATGAACCAAGTTCCAGATATCCCCATAAATCTTAAACCCCCAAACTGAAATTCTAATAATTTTTTATATCCCTAATGAAGAAAAGTCAACTGCACTTATTACACCAACACTATTAAAGTATAAGTGATAGCAACAAAGGGACCTATTTAAAATCTTGAAGATCAAGATTTACAATGGCAAGGTGTAAAAAATAGGCAAAGGTGATGAGATCCTAAATACCACTATCATAAAATAATCAATTTCTATCTTTCCATATTCTTTCTGCTGTATGAAGAATCAAAAAAGTCAAATAGAGAATTGTTCTGTCTGGGCCAACCATGAAATCTTTAACAACATATAGGTATATTCCCTGTTATTCTTTCAGGGCATTATTTATACATGTTTAAAAAAAACTTCAAAAATAAAAATAAGAGTTATTTAGCCTTGTGAATATTTTGAAATAAAGTTTCTTGAATTTCTGTGATGAACTCTTTAAGCAATTAAATTTTTAAGAGCCATCACTAAAAAGTTCCTTTGACATGGGAACTATCCCACGGTTACAAAGCGACTTCCTCCTTTGTTGAAAGTGAGAGTGGCTCTTTGTTCCTTCAGGATCCCAAATCGCTCATTCAAAGTCATCCCAGTCTAGAGAAAACAAAACAAAACAAAAATTAACAACTTGACTGTAAGCTACATTTGCTTTGGAACAATAATGTGATCATAATGGTAATCCACAGTAACAATACCTAACATTCATATATATATATATATGAGGGAAACACCCATATGAAATAGGTGAATTTAGTGAAGTTTAGGGAAGTCAGTTGTCTACTTGCAGGTCTAGAATTGAAACCTAGAGTCAGAATCCCTAAAAGGGCAATGCCAAAGAATGTTCAAACTATCACACAACTACGCTCATCTCACAT
Source organism: Neotragus moschatus (assembly GCA_006410615.1). Taxonomy (NCBI): domain Eukaryota; kingdom Metazoa; phylum Chordata; class Mammalia; order Artiodactyla; family Bovidae; genus Neotragus; species Neotragus moschatus. The sequence goes on from SJYA01000375.1 coordinate 2,452,760, forward strand.
GCTAGCAAAAAAGGAATGCTCAAAATCCTTCAAGCTACGTTTCAATAGTGTATGAATCGAGAACCTCCAGATATTCAAGCTGGATTTGAAAAGGCAGAGGAACCAGAGATCAAACTGCCAACATCCACTAGATCATAGAAAAAAACAGGGAATTCCAGAAAAACATCTACTTCTGCTTCACTGACTATACTAAAGCCTTCGTGTGGATCACAACTAACTTAGAAAATTCTTAAAGAGATGGAAATACCAGGCTGAAAGGAAAGTAACAACTGACAAAATAAAATAAGCAAAATAAATTTGGTCATATTTCTGTCCATAAAGAAAATTTTATCTTCACTTCACAGGTGACATTTTAAAATGTAACACTCATTCATGATAAAAATTCTCAGCAAATTACAAATAAAAGGGAACTTCCTCAATCTGATAAAAACAGCCTACTGCTAACATCAAACTTAATGGTGAAAAACAATGCCTTCTCAAGTCTGGAGACAAAGCAAGCAAACATGCTCTCAACACAGTACTGAATGTCTTAGCCATGATAATGAAGAAAACAAAAAGATTTAAAGATTGGAAAGAAATTCAAAGAATGACATGATTGCTTACAAAGAAAATCCTAAGTAATCTATAAAATTATTAAAAGCAGAAAGTATATTTTAGCAAGATTACAAGGTTAATACAAAAACTGCCAAAACCATGGTGAGATACACCACTTGACATGCATCAGAATATCTAAAATCAAATGACAGATAATAACAAATGCTGGTAAGGCCATGGAAAAATTCAGAATTCTCTTACATGTTGGAAGTAATGGTACCACAGCTACTTCTCTGGAAAACAATTTGGTACTTCTCCAAAAGTTAAACCCAGAATTATAATATGATCTAGCAATTCCATTCTTAGGTATTTACCAAGGAGAAATAAAATATACTCATACAAAAACATGAATGTATAGGTTTTTGTGTGAGAATATGTACATGAATGTTCAGAGGAGCATTATTCACAATAGCCAAAGAATGGAAACAATCCAAATGTCCATCAACTGACAAATAAAATACAGTATATCCATATGGTGGACTGTTATTCAGGAATAAAAAGAAATAAAATATTGATATACACAATGGAAAAACCATGAAAAAATTATGCTAAGTGAAAAAAGGTTCACACATTATATGATCCCATTCACATGAAATGTCCAAAATAAGCAAATCTAGAGACAGAAAACAGACAGACCAGTAGTTTCCTAGGGTTCAGGATAGTCAGGACATCCTATGTAATTTATTACACAACATGAGTTTTGCTAATTAAAATATTTTAAGTCAATGGCCCAGAGAAATACAGGGGGGAAATTTTACCTGTTTTCCAACACTGTTTATGTCAAATTGTAAGGGGACACCTTTAGGAACTTTCTTTACATCAGATTGATCCCGTTTTGTCAAGAATGAGGGCACAGCAGTACGAGTTAATCGTGGTTTCTGAGTTCTATTAGAAAAAAATTAAGACTAGTTAAACAATCAAAAGAAGAGAAATAAATCACTTGGTTCATAGGACATCTTGACTTGCACACGTTCAACTGTATGAAGGCTACTTTATTTACATTCTCAATAACCCCACCAACCCAGTTCTTTTTATTTTTTGAAGTATAGTTAATTTACAATATTGTGTGTTTCAGGTATACAGCACAGTGATTCAGTATTTTTGCAGATATTTCATTATAGGTTGTTATATGTAATGGGTCTAATTCCCTATGCTATACAGTAAATCCTTATTGCTTATCTATTTTATATATAGTAATTTGTATGTTAATTCCATATACCTAATTTTTTTCCTTCTGCCTTCTCTCCCCTCTGTGTAACCACAAGTTTGTTTTCTATGTCTGTAAGTCTGTTTCTGCTTTCTATATACATTCAGTTGTATTATTTTTTAGATTCCATATATTAAGTAATATACAGTATTTGTCTTTTTCTGACTTTAAGTATAACATTCTCTCGGTCCATCCACGTTGTTGCAAATAACAATATTTCATTCTTTTTACAGCTGAGTAACATTCCATTATATATATACATATATATGCATATATATATATATATATGCCACATCTTATTTATCCATTCATCTCTTGATGTATACTTAGGTTGCTTCCATGTCTTGACTACTGTAAACGTGCTGTTATGAAAAACACTGAGGTGCACATCTTTTTGATTTAGTGTTTTCATTCTTTTCTAGATATATACCCAGGAATGGAATTGGTAGTTCTATTTTTAAGAAACCTCTATACTGTTTTCCACAGTGGATGAACCAATTTACATTCTCACCAACAGTGTACATGGGTTCCCTTTTCTCCACATCCCCTCTGACATTTATTATTTGTAGACTTTTTGATGAGAGCTATTCTGACAGGTAAAGTGATACCTCATTGGGGTTCTGATTTGCATTTCTTTAACAATTAGTGGTGCTAAGTATCTTTTCATGTGCCTGCTAGCCATCTGTATGTCTTCTTTGTAAAAACGTCTGTTCAGGTCTTCTTCCCACCTTTTGACTGAACTGTTTTCATATTGACTTGTATAAGCTGTTTGTATATTTTGGATTTCAACCCATTATTGGTCGCATCATTTGCAAATACTTTCTTGCGTTCTGTAGACTGTCTTCTGATTTTGTTGATGGTTTCCTTGTCTGTATAAAAGCTTTAAAGTTTAATTAGGTCCCATTTGTTTACTTGTGTTCTTATTTCTTTTGCCTTTGGAGACTGATCCAAGAAAATACTGCTATGATTTATGTCAGGGTGTGACCTCTTTTTTTTTTTTTTTTCAGAATTGCTTTGGTAATTTGGGGGTCACCTGGGGTTCCATGTAAATTTTATCTGCTCTAGTTCTGTGAAAAATGTCCTGGGTATTTTGATAGGGATTGCATTAACTCTATAGACTACTCAGTAATATGGTCATTTTAATGATATTAATTCTCCCAAACCAAGAGCATGGGATTATCTTTCCGTTTCTTTGAATCATCTAAAATTTTCTTCATCAATGTCTTGCAGTTTTCAACATACAGGTCCTTCACCTCCTTGGTTAAGTTTATTCCTAGGCATTTTGTAAATACAATTTTAAATCAGTTTTCTTTTTTACGTTCTCTTTCTGATATTTCATTACTAGTATATAGAAACAGGTACTAATCTTGTATCCTGCAACCTTGATAAATTTAAAAAAAAAACTTGGTTCTTGACAGACTAATCTAGAGACTAAAATTTATAAATTGCTCACAGAATACCTCTGTAAGTAGAACTACAAACTTTTCAACAATTGGGAATAACTGGTCATTTCCAAGTCTTAATCTTCAACTAAAATAAAGCAACCTCTAAAATCTTAAGAGACTCATCTGATATTTCATCTCAATTATTAAAATGGATGAATAGGTAAAACAAAAACTCTGTAAACCTAGGAATTAAAATTTTTTTTTTCAATTTTTAAAATATGTTCATTCACAACTCACATAACTGATTTCATAACCTACTAATGGGTCACACACATCGACACATACATTTTCCTCTGCTGTGTTAGCCTGAGTACATCTGCATGAAGTTCCAAGAAATTAGCCAATCTGCTAGACCACTGGCTGATACAGGACTTTCTTTCAGTTCTAAGTACACAACGTAGATTTTCATTCCTGATACTTTTTGATGGGAAAAATTTAAGAGTGAGAGTTACAGTGTGGTCTAGTGAGGATCCAATGAAGTTTTTCCACGGCTAGGTCAATTACCAGGTTGAATTTGATAATATGGTTTTAGAACTTTCTTGAAATGGATCCTTTACCTCCAGCCCAATGCTACAAGTCTCACATCTTGCCTGTGAAATCAGGGTTCAGCTCACCCCCCACCCCAGGCAATATCACTTCCAGCTTCAACCTAGAAAGTTTAGAATACAATAAATATAATGGAATGGTGAAGTTAATTAAGGTCATTTAAATTAAAGAATGGGCTTCCCCGGTGGCTCAGTGGTAAAGAATCCGCCTGCCAATGCAGGAGACTTGGGTTTGATCCCTGGGTCAAGAAGATCCCATGGAGAAGGAAATAGCAGCCCACTCCAGTATTCCTGCTTGGGAAATTCCATGGACAGAAAAGCCTGGAGGCTAGAGTTCATAGGGTCACAGACATGAATTAGCGACTAAACAACAACAAAAATAAAAGAATATACTATGAAGTCTTTAAAAAGAAGGCGGATGTGTATGTAATGAAGTCCAAAACATGTAACTTTTTCAGTTGGTTTTGGCTTTTTTTGTTTGTCTCCTTATTTGCTTTGGCCATGCTGTGTGGCTTGTGGAATCCTAGTGCCCTGTCCAATCAGGGATTGAATCTGGGCCACAGCACTCAAAGTACTGAGTCCTAACCACTGAACCACCAAGGAAGTCTCTACTTTTAACTTTATATTAATTTCCACTTTGTATTGTTTCCTTGTCTCAGTTTATCCTAACTTAGACATCACATCATACTCTTGAGCAGAGTCAAATATTTTTCTATTCTCTTACATACTGAGAGGTTATAATTTTTTCCAAAAAGAGAAAAAAGACTTACACTGGGCACTGCACCGCTCCTGGATTATCAATGGATACAGTCAAAATTCCTCCATTTGTGGTGGAAGTTCGCCATCTAGTTTCAAAAAACCAAAAATTTCATTAAAATGAAAGTTTATAAATCCTACTGTATGCTCTACATAAAACATACATTTTAAAGTAGCCATTACTTTTTCTAAGTTTTCAGAAATTATAGATACCTGAGCCCTAACATGATATAATTAATCAGCATATTGGTTATAAGAACTGGATGCTTGAATTTATATATATATTTCCATGTAACAGATACATGCACATAAAAAAATCAAATAATTCAGAAAAGCTTCTAATAAAAAGCAACAATCCTTTACTCCACTGTTCTCCCTTCCTACTCCCCAGAGGCAGCACTTTTAACTTCCTGATTTTCTGCTTGTTAGTTACCTCCAGTTCACTAAACAAGATACTTAGGTAATAATATCTTGCTATCATAAGGATTCAGCTCATCACACTATCTAGTTTCTCTTCCTACTTTGAAACATTTTGATGGCTGTATCACTATTTTACTTTCATTAATTTTATAAATACACTTGAATGTCTTTTCCGAGTACTATCTCTTGACATTTTCCCCTATCCACTTTGTAAGAAAGGACAATAGTATTTCTAATTCCTTCCCTCCACCTCTTCACCCACTTTCTATCAGCTTTACTTTTATATTTATGTAGGTCAAAATCTGACATTTACATTACACTGTTACCAAATCAAGTATCTTGTGCTTTGTTCTATATGTTGATCCTCAAACTCCAGTGCAAAAGACTACTGTCAGCATGAAGTTCAAATAGTTGCCATTCTTATACTCCAACTGCTCAAAATAATAACCATTCTAGAAGGTATCATATCTGAACCATGATCATGTGATACATGCTTTGTTTTCTAAGAAGTAGCCATAATTTTAAATGATTTAGTTTTAAACTCTGGTCATACTGATGGAATGTTACAACTCACACCTGCAGTGCAATTCTAAGAGACAAAAATATATTCTTAAAATATCTTCATGGGGTAAGGAGGAAAAAAGCAATATAAAAAGAAAACACTGTATTGTTTTTAAAAATTTATAAATATTCTAAAAGCTCTGATTTTCTTCTACTTATTCCCTGAACTGGTTCATTTGTATAAAGCAATTATAAAAAAATAAAGAGCTATTTCATTAAAATGGAATAAACAGGAGAAAAAGTACAGAGTAATGCATTTGCTGCTAAAACATGTAACACTGATATGTGAAAATGCCAAATGTTTTGGGGGGGGAAATCAACAAAAACAAAATAGGATTTACTTATTTCAGGCTCAATGGTTAATTCACTCTGGGTCTCATTTAATTTCTTTTAAACTGTGGCACAAAGTAATTTAGGTCACTACTATTCTGGGAGTTTTGAAATGACATCTTGAAAAACAAATTGAAACTTACTGACGAGTTCTCTTTGCTACTACATCGTCTAGCAGTTGTTCTGAGTTCAACTGGGCCTGAACCTGAAGGGGAAAAAAAAAGCAGTAGATCCCACAGAAAGCAGAGGATTTGAATCCAAAGAGCTATCCTGCTCTGTAACTTCATAACCCTGAGTGGTGGGTTTGAATGCAGGAGAGGAGCATGTGCCTATTCTCACAACATCTCTTTCTTAGGATTCCTGTATCAGAATAAGTAGTAAAAACAAAATTATTCCTAAATAACATGTTAAATTCTTATAGGACACTGCCATTGATGACAACAAAAGAGAAAAGAGGGGAAAAAATTAATCTAATGTCATGTTCTCCATATCCTAAACCCAAACCCTACCTTGATCATGGGTCATGTCTATAATTGATGATTACTAAAGGTGGATGGTCAGGATCCTTTGTGTAAAAAGAAAACACTGTCAAGGGTTTTTTATACCTTCAGGCCTCTTCTGAAAAGAAAAGTTGCCTGACGAGTGTCTTTTTGATGACTTAATTTATTTCCACTCCTGGTAAAATTATTTGGAATGTTATTTCTGCAACAACAAAAAAAAACACATGTACCATAAAAGTCTGGACCACTTAACAACTCTGAAACATCTTGAAAAAATAAGCAAAAACAGTTAAATTCATAAGCTAAAATACTGAGGTATAATAAACACAAAGATTCAATTATGTTCTTATTTACATGAAGCTATTGAGATCTGATTTACAGATATCATATAACAATGTGGTTAATTCCGGAACTAATTTATCTTACAAATATTCAACTGTCTAAAAGAATTAGTACAAAGAAAATCACACCTAGGTACATCACTGTCAAACTGCTAAAAACCAACAATAAGAGAAAATATTGACATATATTCTCCAAATCTCTCTCCTTTACTCATATATATTGCTCTCTTTCACTCATAATACATATTATGTTAATATAAGTCACACAAAAACTCATACTGTTCCACTGTATGCTCTCTCCTGCATAGACTATTGTAACCTTAATGTTTGACTTTACTTTCACCAATTTCTTTGTAATTTCTATACAAAGTTGGTAAAAGACAAATTTTCATACTTATCTGCTTATTTCTATAAATAAATGTTTAACATGTTACCTCATCTTACCTCTAACTTTATAGAGGCTCAAATGCAGAATTTCCCTAGCCATCTCAATTAACAAGGACTCATTAATGGCTCAGGTAATTGACAAATTCTTGAGAAGTTCCTCTTTTCCAAAAAAAACTACTCCCAATTGATTCTCAAAACAAAGAGATGATAGTTGAGTAAAGTTATAATTATAGCCATTCCACATATACAAAAACTTCATTTCAGGTTTTTTTTTTTGCTTTGAATTATCTTTTATAAGAGATGAATAAATGGTATTTGAAACTGAAATAACAAAACTTCACAGCTTGTCAACTTCTACTTTATCCTTACAGAGAACAGAGTACCATAATCAGTTCAATTCAGTCACTCAGTCATGTCTAACTCTTTGCGACCCCATGGACTGCAGCACACCAGGCTTCCCTGTTCATCACCAACTCCCGGAGTTTACTTAAAATCATGTCCATCAAGTCGTGATGCCACCCAACCATTTCATCCTCTGTCAATCCCTTCTCCACCTGCCTTCGATCTTTCCCAACATCAGGGTCTTTTCAAATGAATCCGTTCTTCCCATCAGGTGGTCAAAGTATTGGAGTTTCAGCCTCAACATCAGTCCTTCCTGAATATTCAGGACTGATTTCCTGTAGGATGGACAGGTTGGAACTCCTTGCTATCCACAGGACTCCCAAGAGTCTTCTCCAACACCACAGTTCAAAAGCAGCAATTCTTCTGCACTCAGCTTTCTTTATAGTCCAACTTTCACATCCATACATGACTACTGGAAAACCCATAGCTTTGACTAGACGGAACTTTGTTGGCAAAGTAATGTCTCTCCTTTTTAATATGCTGTCTAGGTTGGTCATAGCTTTTCTTCCAAGGAGCAAGATGAGAGTAAGATGGGGTATTCAACAGAATTCTGGTTTTGGTAAGAATAGTCTGAGCCGTAGAGGAAGAGTGATGCCTGGGAAGAGACGTCCTTATGGAGTTATCACTGGCCTTGCAGCTAGGAAAGCAACTGGAGTTCGAAAAGGAATTAGTCCTATGAATCGACCGCCTCTAAGTGACAAGAATATAGAACGATATTTTCCAGCATTAAAAAGGAAGGCAAACCTTCTGAGACAAAATGAAGTGCAGAGAAAACCAGTAGCAGCTCTCAAGAGACCTAACCAGTTAAATAGAAACCTTTGACTGTCTGGATCACAACAAACTGTGGAAACTTCTTAAATAGATGGGAATACCACACCATGTGACCTGTCTCCTGAGAAATCTATATGCAGGTCAAGAAGCAACAGTTAGAACTGGACATGGAATGGCAAACTGGTTCCAAATCAGGAAAGGAGTACGTCAAGGCTGTGTATTGTCACCTTGTTTATTTAACTTATATGCCTAATACATCATGCAGAATTCCAGGCTGGATGAAGCACAAGCTGCAATCAAGATTGCTGATAGAAATAACAATAACCTTAGATATGCAGATGAAACCACCCTTATGACAGAAAGCGAAGAACAACTAAAGAGCCTCTTGAAAGTGCAAAGAGAGTGAAAAAGTTGGCTTCAGCATTCAGAAAACTAAGATCATGGCATCTGGTCCCATCACTTCATGGCAAATAGATGAGGAAACAATGGAAATTGTGACAGACTTTATTTTGGGGGGCTCCAAAATCACTGCAGATGGTGACTGCAGCTGTGAAATTAAAAGATGCTTGCTCCTTGGAAGAAAAGTCTTGTTTTATTGAATGAGTGATCTTTGTAATTGCCAAGGCCACTGTATACAAACAAGAAGAGTAGAACCTATTTCTTGGTCTCTNGCTCCAAAATCACTGCAGATGGTGACTGCAGCTGTGAAATTAAAAGATGCTTGCTCCTTGGAAGAAAAGTCTTGTTTTATTGAATGAGTGATCTTTGTAATTGCCAAGGCCACTGTATACAAACAAGAAGAGTAGAACCTATTTCTTGGTCTCTTTCTCCTTGGACAGAGCTTTGATGATTTCCCCCTTCTTGGCCTGGAGCCCCTCTTCAAAGATCTTTCTGCTTCTCTAGCCTTAGATCTGAAAGGCCTAAGCCTGGTGGGCCTGAAACTTCTTACAAGCATTGTCCACTTTCAGCTTATGGATATGGTCTATGAAAACACACTTGATTTTGAATATAGTACCCATCACTTTCAGGTAGAGGCTGTGATACATATGGCACTCATTATTCTTAGATGTGTGGTATTTTCTGAGTAGTCTGTGTGCAATTCTCATCCTTCTCATCCTCTTCATCTAGGTTACCTTATTCAATATTGGATACACTTTCACATACCTATGCCATATGCCTACCCTTTTGGCAGCCCAAGGTGTTTTATCTAGCTTCAAGCCCAGAAATGAACAGTGACAGTGACAGGCTTCTGGATAGCCAGCCTATCTAGGATCAGCTTCTGGATCTGCTGATGGGACTTGGCATTGGATATTTCGTTATTCTCAGTGGGGTCCAACCAGCTCTTTTTCTTGCATTGGAGCACACTGAAGCCTGAACATGATCGTGGCTGTTGCCACAGTGGCAAAAGGAAAGCCAAAGTTATCAATCTTTCATGATATTCAGGCAATATCCTGGATTAGTTAGGATCAAGTTTGACTGTAAGTGACAGAAAATTCAGATTATCAAAATCTTTAAAAACATGCAGCTATATTTCTTGTGAAAAGATGAGAAGCAGGCAGTTCAGTATTGTTATGACATTTCATTGTGTGGGAGACTTGGTTCCAGTTTCCTCTTTTGTTTGGGGGGCATAGGGATTTGCTTTTTTTGTTTTCTTTAGGTCTTTACCATTCTTAGTCCTCATTCAAAAGGTCACCCTGTTCTCTGAAATGATTCAAGAGTTTCTTTCATCAAATTCTTTTAGTCAGCATAAGGAAAAAGGAATATGCCAAGCATACTCGCCCCATACTGCCTCAGTTCCACTTTGTGGTAGCTGTACACTACGTTGAACAGATCCCAGGCACATGACCACAGCCAGCTAAAAGGTTGCCTAAGAGGTGCAGTCCTACTCTGCTGGCTATAATTGGGAGCTGATTTATTCTAGATGAAGTACAAAATAGATTCTTGGAGACAATCACTAGTCTCTTCCATATAACCTCATTTGGCAGTATCTATCCATTTAGGTACTAAATGTATAGTTAGTAACTTAAATAGGCCATCTGGAAATATCACTGTTCCAAAACCGTGGATGTTTGTCTCAGGACAATTTATATCCAAATTAGGGCTCATACTCATTTTAAATATTTCTCTTTCTAAAGTCTTTGGCATTCTCTTTGAACTGAAATTGGTTGCATATTAGAGTTGGACAGAATTGTAGAAAGGTCAAGAAAAGCCTCTGTGTTAGAGCAGAACCAAATTATGTTTTGAGAAGAATATTGGTCCTAACTACAGATACTATCAGTCTCCTGGGAGCAAACCTGAGATTCAAACAACTGTCCTGGAGTAAGTATCCAAAAGCCACAAAAATTTCCAATTGCAAATTCCATCTGTATTATTATTAATCCACTGATTATTAATGTTACTTCTCTGCATTTAACATAGTATAAAACTGTTGTACACAGATGCATGTTAGAGTACATAACCTAAAAGTCTGCACTGATTAAAAAATATAATTCAAACTATTTCAACATAAACAATATTTATGGAACTTACAGTCTACTCACTCATGTAGTTTATACAAAACTTGCCATTGAGTTTTCCAGAACATCAGAGAGCTGCTCCCATGGACCTGATCCTGCATGTTGTGTAAAAATAATTTGCCCATTTTTTTTTTCAGGCTAACATGACTACCCTACTTTAAGAAACCTAAATATGCCTGNTATGGAACTTACAGTCTACTCACTCATGTAGTTTATACAAAACTTGCCATTGAGTTTTCCAGAACATCAGAGAGCTGCTCCCATGGACCTGATCCTGCATGTTGTGTAAAAATAATTTGCCCATTTTTTTTTTCAGGCTAACATGACTACCCTACTTTAAGAAACCTAAATATGCCTGTGAACCTCATGAAATTTACTCAAAGAATACTCCTTGAGAACATCTTTTACTATACCAAATACTTTCTCCTCTATGAGAACTAGTGAGAGAAATTTCCTTGTGGCCTCAGGACCAAGAGCGGTGAGGAGGTTTTGTGCCTGTTTTTATAAGTAATTTTCAGTTATTTTTAGTTACAAAATGTTATTAAGCATTTAAGCTTGAGTTTGTAAGCTGTTTGATGATGTGGGGGCCTTGAAAGTGAAACAAGTGTTAGTCGCTCAGTTGTATCTGACTCGTTGTGACCCTGTGGACTGTAGCCTGCCAGGCTCCTCTTTCCATGGAGTTCTCCAGGCAAGAATACTGGATTGAGTAGCCATTCCCTTCTCCGGGGAAATTTCATCATGCAGGGATCAAACCCAGATCTCCTGTATTTCAGGCAGATTCTTTACTCTCTGAGCCTAACACTTCTGATTTTTTAATAACTAAGATGCTGAAGCTGTTTTAATCTCTATTGCCACCCAGTGGTAAAATATAGAAACTTTTCTCTATCTGTAGCTTTGCTGATTACAAAAACCTTGACATTTTCAACCAGTGTTTTGATATTGCAGATATTTTGATTCTGTTCTTAGACATACAAGTACTTTATACAATATTATATATTTTTCCGTGGGAAGAAACTCAGTTCAGTTCAGTCGCTCAGTCATGTCTGACTCTTTGCAACCCTATGAACTGCAGCACGCCAAGCCTCCCTGTCCATCACCAAGTCCCGNCATGCAGGGATCAAACCCAGATCTCCTGTATTTCAGGCAGATTCTTTACTCTCTGAGCCTAACACTTCTAATTTTTGAATACCTAAGATGCTGAAGCTGTTTTAATCTCTATTGCCACCCAGTAGTAAAATATGGAAACTTTTCTCTATCTGTAGCTTTGCCAATTACAAAAACCTTGACATTTTCAGCCAGTGTTTTGATATTGCAGATATTTTGATTCTGTTCTTAGACATAAAAGTACCTTATACAATATTATATATTTTTACCTGGGAAGAAACTACTCATGGTGTAACCCATCATCCTAACTCTTTCATTAAAAATTTTCCAATGTTTATTTTTCTGTGCTGTGTTTTGCCTTTGAAATCTTAAGTACAGATTGTTGAGGTAATCATTCTCCTCCATTATGGTCTCATGGACGTCGTTTGGTCCAGCAGTCTTTCTCTGTGAAATATTTGGTTCATCTGTTTATCCCCATAGCCTTATCTTTCCCACATTCTAATATATATCTATGTTATCCCGTTAGGTATCTTATAAAATGTACTGTGTTTGATATGTACAACTTCAATTTCCACAAATGGTATTACACTGTATNGTCGTTTGGTCCAGCAGTCTTTCTCTGTGAAATATTTGGTTCATCTGTTTATCCCCATAGCCTTATCTTTCCCACATTCTAATATATATCTATGTTATCCCGTTAGGTATCTTATAAAATGTACTGTGTTTGATATGTACAACTTCAATTTCCACAAATGGTATTACACTGTATATACTTCACCTATTAATATTATTTCATTCAGCACTCTTTTAAAGATCTTCCCGTACTACTCTGTGTTGAGTCTGTTGTCTCTACTTGCCACCTAGAATCCCATAATAGAGATGAACAACTATAATGCTTCCAACACCTCACTACCATAAAAACTCTGAGAAAAACATCTCTACATATGTTTCCTCTTGGAGCTGGGTATATATTTTCCATTACTCATAATCAGAAGTAGGATTTCAGGGTCAATATGAATGGCATTAGACAAGTTACCACAGCAAACTCTCCAGAATTACCTCATCACCATCAGTTCATGGGAATTTACACTTACTGGGTTGGCCAAAATGTTCTTTCAGGTGTTCCATGACATTAAAAACCCAAACAAATATTTTGGTCAACTCAATTATTTCAGATCCCTGCAAACACGGCTGCTGCAGCTTTTTAGTTTTGCAAATTGAATGATATAAAATGAGATCTTATCTTAATTTGCATTTCTGTAGCTATTAAAGTTCAACTCTAATTTCAACAAAAGTTTTATATGTGTTCTTTATTAATGTAATTCATTTAGCACTCTTTTTAAAAGTTTCCTATATTATTCTCTGTATATATGTACAAAATAACATTTTTTTTTAACTTCAAANGGCCTGGTGTGCAGCGATTCATGGGGTCGCAAAGAGTCAGACACGACTGAGCAACTGAACTGAACTGAACTCAGTGTCTGATTTCCTCCCTGTCACAAAGGGGCAGTGGTGGACACTTTTTTAGGCTCGCTTGTTCAGTAGTGCTGTGGGGAAGGAGGGACGCTGCAAACAAATAACACTGGCCTGTGCTTGCAGTGTCTCAGCCACACTGGGCCTGCCCCCACTCAAAGCGCATGTGCCCTCCCTGCCCACACTGCTCAGGCTCTATGTTGCTCCACCAGGGACCATCTGAGACCAGCCCTGGGCTGCATGCACCTCCTAGTTCTGAACCGCTCAGGTTCAGGCACTAAGTAGCCCTCAGAGGCACAGACTCGGTTGGGCCTGTGTTTTGTGCCCTTCACAGGTCCGAACAGCTCAGGTGATGAGGTGTTTGGTGAGCGTGGTCACTGCAACTTATTGCCACCCCCGCCCCTGCTGTTCAGGTTTCTGGGTGTACAACTGGCACACCTTCTCAGGCGGATGTTGACTGTCCAGAACTCCAAGAAGTAATAGTTAGCAAAGAAGCCTGCTTGTAGTTTGGTAGATAATGTCTCTCTAGGGCTGCAATTGCCCCTTTCTGGCTGTGGCTCCTGTCACCAGAGGAGAATGGTCTGCAGCCAACTAGCTCGGTACAGTCTTTTGTTTGGTGAGTGGGCCTGGTGGTGTCTTAAGTTAAGGCTTTTTGCATGTCTGGTTTGCATGCCCAAGTTAGTTCCCTCAGACTGCCCTTGTGGCATTCAAGCTGGTCCTTACTCTAAGCAATGCAGTCCACGCCTCCCCAACCAGCCCCCCGCTTGCTAGTGGCAGGTGCAGGCATCTGCGCTGCTTCTTTGCTGGAGAAGTTACCATTGGGCACTCAATCTGTGGGTTTTAATTATTTACTTATTTTCCTTCCCAGTTACGTTGCCCTCTGTGCTTCCAAGGCTCACCACAGACTTGGCAGTGAGAGTGTTTCCTGGGTGTTTGAAAACTTCTCGTCTCCTTTTTTTTCCTCTTTTATGTTTTTTCCTACCCCCTTTCGAAGGCAATGGGCTGCTTTTCTGGGTGCCTGATGTCCTCTGCCGGCATTCAGAAGTTTTGTGGAATTTACTCAATGTTTAAATATTCTTTTGATGAATTTTTAGGGGAGAAAGTCTTATCTCCATCCTATTCCTCCACCATCTTGGGACCGCCTCTCTGCAAAAAAAAAAAATTTTTTTAAATAAAAGTTATCAACTTTTTTTTTTTTTTAGGCAGACAAAGTCTTTTTTTTGTTGTTGTTGTTGAGTAAAGTTATAATTATAGCCATTCCACATATACAAAAACTTCATTTCAGGTTTTTTTTTTTTTGCTTTGAATTATCTTTTATAAGAGATGAATAAATGGTATTTGAAACTGAAATAATAAAATTTCACAGCTTGTCAACTTCTACTTTATCCTTACAGAGAACAGAGTACCATAATCAGTTCAATTCAGTCACTCAGTCATGTCTAACTCTTTGCGACCCCATGGACTGCAGCACACCAGGCTCCCTGTTCATCACCAACTCCCGGAGTTTACTTAAAATCATGTCCAACAAGTCGGTGATGCCACCCAACCATTTCATCCTCTGNTTCACAGCTTGTCAACTTCTACTTTATCCTTACAGAGAACAGAGTACCATAATCAGTTCAATTCAGTCACTCAGTCATGTCTAACTCTTTGCGACCCCATGGACTGCAGCACACCAGGCTCCCTGTTCATCACCAACTCCCGGAGTTTACTTAAAATCATGTCCAACAAGTCGGTGATGCCACCCAACCATTTCATCCTCTGTCAATCCCTTCTCCATCTGCCTTCGATCTTTCCCAACATCAGGGTCTTTTCAAATGAATCAGTTCTTCCCATCAGGTGGTCAAAGTATTGGAGTTTCAGCCTCAACATCAGTCCTTCCTGAATATTCAGGACTGATTTCCTGTAGGATGGACAGGTTGGAACTCCTTGCTATCCACAGGACTCTCAAGAGTCTTCTCCAACACCACAGTTCAAAAGCAGCAATTCTTCTGCACTCAGCTTTCTTTATAGTCCAACTTTCACATCCATACATGACTACTGGAAAAACCATAGCTTTGACTAGACGGAACTTTGTTGGCAAAGTAATGTCTCTCCTTTTTAATATGCTGTCTAGGTTGGTCATAGCTTTTCTTCCAAGGAGCAAGCATCTTTTAATTTCACAGCTGCAGTCACCATCTGCAGTGATTTTGGAGCCCCCCAAAATAAAGTCTATCACAATTTCCATTGTTTCCTCATCTATTTGCCATGAAGTGATGGGACCAGATGCCATGATCTTAGTTTTCTGAATGCTGAAGCCAACTTTTTCACTCTCTTTGCACTTTCAAGAGGCTCTTTAGTTGTTCTTCGCTTTCTGTCATAAGGGTGGTTTCATCTGCATATCTAAGGTTATTGTTATTTCTATCAGCAATCTTGATTGCAGCTTGTGCTTCATCCAGCCTGGAATTCTGCATGATGTATTAGGCATATAAGTTAAATAAACAAGGTGACAATACACAGCCTTGACGTACTCCTTTCCTGATTTGGAACCAGTTTGCCATTCCATGTCCAGTTCTAACTGTTGCTTCTTGACCTGCATATAGATTTCTCAGGAGACAGGTCACATGGTGTGGTATTTCCATCTATTTAAGAAGTTTCCACAGTTTGTTGTGATCCAGACAGTCAAAGGCTTTGGCATAGTCAATAAGGCAGAGATACCATAATAATAGGTCACATTTTAAACAACTGTCTTTTTAACATTTTAAATATCCTTACTCAGTAAAATACATGTAAAGTTTACCGCTTTGGCCAGTTTGATGGCATTCAGTGCATTCATGTGGTTGTACCACCACCATCGCTATTTCCAGAAACATTCACCTTCACAGACTAAACCTGTTCCCCTTCCAATTCACTGCCCACCTCCGCCCAGCCCCCAGCCGCCACTCCTCCTCTGCCTGTCTCTGTGAATCTGATTGCTCTGAGGACCTCGCAGGAGTGGAATCACAAGTCATACCCTTTTCAATTTAAAATCAAAATAATTTCAGCTAGGGATTTCCCTGGTGGTTCAGCGGTTGAGAATCCACCTTTCAATGTAGGGGACACAGGTTCAATCCTGGTCAGGGAACTAAGATCCACATACTCCCGGGTAACTAAGCCTGTACACCACAACTGCTGAACCCACATGCCACCTAGAGAGAAGCCCATGCACCACAATCAATGAATGATCCTACATGCTACAACTAAGACTGGACACAGACAAATAAATAATTTAAGCTTAAGAAGTATTCATGAAAAATCCTTTCAGGTTTGCTTTTCCCACAAATAACATACACTATTCTGTTAAGAGCCACTGAGAGTATGTAACAAACTCAGCTTTCAAATTTTGAATAATACTGGCTGAGGTATTTTTACCAAAACAATCACCTTTTGCAGTTTTTTTCTATATGTCAAGAAAAACAAAGAAACAGAGAGACGTTTTTCTTAAGAAGTCTATAATTAGTTAAATTCATCAACAACACTGGTTCTAAGAAATAAGGAAGCTGTAATTAAATGAATCCATACTGAGTGTTCAAACAGACATACCAAGTATCTGTCTCGAAAATGACCAGACAACATCACTGCAAATTCATTGCTTTGAACTCTCAGTATAAGAAGTCCATCTTTATTTATGAAGGATAACATAATACTGTATTATATTTGAGTACTTACTTTCTATTTAACTGGTTAGGTCTCTTGAGAGCTGCTACTGGTTTTCTCTGCACTTCATTTTGTCTCAGAAGGTTTGCCTTCCTTTTTAATGCTGGAAAATATCGTTCTATATTCTTTTAGAAAGGAAGAAACTATGTTAGTTAGATTGCCTCATGCTCTATAACCTACTATATATATACATTTCTGAAGCAGAATGGACAGGGACTGACCACTATTTAGATGTACAGATTAGAGAGTTAGAGAAGCTAAAACAACTTGAATATTTCCAGTCTAAGTGACCAAAAAGATAACCACATTATACTTAAAATACTTGCAACAAAAGAATTCAAACAGAAGAAGGAATTTTTTCTATTTTGGTTATGTTCAGTTTGAGATACTCTGAGGGATACACAGGTGATGAGGAAACATGGCTTTGGAGCTCAGAAGAAGAATCAAGACAGCCTGAAATGAAAATTTGGGAATCTTTCATATAAATATGATTCTGATGTCAAGTGAAGGTATAAGAGAGCCAAATTTCTGATGCAGGTGCAGCGCCACTGTGCTAGCCAAGCAATCCCTGATGGTTTCCCTGACCTTGACTGGACTAAAGTTGACCTTTAGGTCAGAGGAGAAGTAGAAGAGACATGTTATCTCTCCTTTGTCTTTTGCTCTCTTAGAGCAGTGTGGCTTCTGCTTCTATGATTCTAGTGTTTTTCGTGAATTTGTGTTCTAAGCTTTTTTTTGGTGTGTATTTGTTTCTATGAGATGTCTAAAGACTTTTGTGGGAACAAAGTGTATCACAGTGTGCTCACAATCACTCTTTCCCTCCAGCATTTAGAGTCAGTCTTCCTTTTAATTAGCTCCCTCCCAGGACCCCTGCAAACAGTCACTTGTCAGGCATCCACCAAGTTTAAAAAGACTGGTTAATTTCTGGACATGTCTCAGACTCAGCAGTGGCATAACTTGAGTTGTTTCACAAGAGGCTCTTAGACCCTTTGCAAATAGGCTTCTCTGAAATCTATCTTAACAACTAAAGGCTGAATTCCTGCAGTGGGCACAGCTTAAACTCAAGTTGAGAACTCCATTATATAAAGAATTTTACAAGTTACAAAATGTTTAGAGCAGCTCTGTCTCTTGGGGGCATTCAACAAATATCTATCAGGTATCTATAATGGGACAGGTATAATATTAGTCAGATATACAAAGATATCTAAGTATAGTCCTCATCTTCAAGTAATCCAGTCTAAGAGACAGATGCAATATACTGTGGTAAGTTATGTAATGGGAGGATATGTGAAGTACAGTAATAACATTATAACACAAGAGAGATTTGCATATGCACAAGAGAAAGAGATATGAAAGAGGAAACTATGACTTTAGATTCTTGGAATGTTGAGGCATGTTTATGGTGGAGAGGAGGGGGTGAAGGTAATGGTGTGGAATGTAGGTTTAAAGGTGGACATAGGCCAAATACAAATACTGCATTCCATGCTAAATAAAATCAACAATTTAGAATCCTTGAAAGATTTAAAACATATTATGTGATGTAAATCAGAGAAAGACAAATATATGGTATCATTTATATGTGGAATATAAAAAAATGATATATATGAACTTACTTACAAAACAGAGATGGGCTCACAGACATAGAAAATAAACTTATGGTTATCAAATGGATAGCAAGTAAGGGGAAGAGAGATAAATGAAGAGTTTGGGATTAATATATACACACTATGACATATAAAAATGATAAGAAACATGGATCTACTGTATAGCACAGGGAATTATAGTCAGTATCTTATAATAACCTATAATGAAAAATAATCTGAAAACATATATCTGAATCACTTGCTACACCTGAAATTAATACATTATAAATTAACTATACATCAATACAAATAGTTTTAAAAAAGAGAGAACTAATTTCCAAAACAAATGTATGAGAAGGAAAAAAGGGAGGTTGTGATAGCAAAGAAACCTGAGTAGAAAAATAGAAATTTAAAAAACTCAATGTCATAGAATATTAGCACATGAAATGTCCCATTTTTTCTCTCTCCACATAAATTCAGTCCATCATTAAAGCCGAGTTCAGGTTTCCATATTTTCCATGAAGGCTTTTCAAAAGTCTTTGACAATATGAACTGTATCTTTTAATCTAGATTCCCTTGTATTTTAAAAATATGAGAAGTATCCCAAAGATACAAATTAAAAAATACAAAAATTACAATAATCTTCATTTTCATGAACATTTAGCAAAGAAGTAAATGTAAAAGCAGGAACAAAGAATATCAACCATACATAAGAAATGCTATGAAATCAGACTAATGATAGCCCATTCTGAGCTTAATATTTTGTCTTTAATAAAAACACCAAAGACCATTTTATAGGTAAATATAAAAGTTCCTTGTATAACATTACTGTCACATGTCATTTTCCTTCAAAATACCTGCCATATTATAATCATTTAGTTATTTGTGTGATAAATTATTTAATATTTATTTGAATTCTCCATGAGGACAGGGATTTTAATACAGAATCCCTTGCATCTAGGACATACTGAGTATTCAGTCAACATGAATTAAATGATGAATACATGGTCAAGAACTGTCAACAGTCCAATAATGTATTAAGAATTTGTGTTCATGAATCTAAGGTTTGTATATGTGTACAAAAGTGTTTACAAAGAATATCTAGCAGTAAGTTTCCCCTAAAGAATTTTGATATAAAAATTATTCCTTGAGGGAAAGAAATTAAGGTAGTCAATTTGAATGTTGTTCTATTAAAGTAGTATTTTATTACTTAAATATTAAATAAAATTTTAAGTGTACAGTTTGATGAATTTGGGTAACTACATGTAGTCATGTAACCACATCATAACCAAGATATAAAACAGTACCCTTAACTTTAAATGTTTTCTTATGCCCCTTGCAATTTCCTTCCCTCACAACACCCGGCAATGACTGATCTGTCACTATAATTAGTTCAGCCTTTTATACAACTTCAAAGAAACAGGATCATAGTACACAGTATCTTGTGTTTGAATTCTTCTGCTCACCATGATGTTTTGAGATGTATCCACACTGTCTTGCACATTAACATTTATTCCTATTTTACTGTTGAATTTCACAGTATGAAGATTAAAGTATTTATAAACTATCAAAATCAGACAAATGATCAAAACTACCCATTAGCAGAAAATAACTGCTATTTATGCAGTTTTTTTAAGTTTACAGAAGTACTAAATAGTTTAGTACTATTACAGTCCAGTTAAAAGTTCTACAAAACATAACATACCCTCAGTTTTAGGAAGTTGTGAATCTAAAAGAAAAATGTTATAGAACTGACACTGACAAGGTAATATATTCCGGGCAAAAAATTCCTTAAGAACTTTCACTTGGCAGATACTTTAAGCTCTCTCTAAATAAAAGAAAAAAATTCATTCTTAGCGATGTTCATTCCCCTCATAGCACAGTCATTTGCTAGTCATAGCACATCCCACTTAGTAATTCACTTCATCTGTAAGAAAATGTACATTTTTATTGAAATAAAATCTTACTATTTCATATAAACTGTGGAAAGGAAGAGATAAAGTAACAGAATGTCTAATTACGGTCAGGAATTTTTTTTAAGGTATAAAATTTCCAAGTATATTAAAGTATTTGGGTAATTCATTTAATGAATATAAAAGGACGGTATAAGTTATTTATATATAAACAGAAATTTTGCAAATTGTTAGAAAATGATCTGCTTCACAAGTACCATAGTCATTCCTGTTCAGATATTAATCTATATTCAGGTTGAGAGAAAGGTTAAGAAACAGAAAATTTCAAACCATACCTTTTCTAAAATCATTCAGTCTTTGAATAAAAACATCTTACCATTCAGTACATTATCCTATAATTTATAGAGCCTCTAAGTATTCTATAATTTAACACTTTCAATTTTTACTATTTCTAAACAACTCAAAAGACTATACCACATGTTGTAACCTAAAATTTTTACTGGAGCAAGTTCTGTGATAAAGTTTTAGAGATAGCTGTTGGTGACAGCAAAACTGAAAAGTTAAGGTGTAAAGAGAGTTGTGATTAACCAGAATACATTCTTAAGATATTTTAAGAAATGATTCATGTCCTGAATTTTTAAATTAAAATATGTATTACTTTCATAATCAGAGAAACCAAAAGGTTAAAAAATAGAAGAGTAGAACATTAAATTCCTTGGTGGCTCAGACTTACTAAACATAAGAAATTAAAGAAAAACCACGTGTGAAACTATTTTAAGTAACGATTTAGCCAATTTGAAATTTACTCCATTGAGATGTAAATAAAAAGTCAATTAAGATTTGAAAAGTAGTTAATTTACAGTGGGTAAATAAATATAACTCTAATTAAAAATATTAACTAGAGCAAACAGTTATCCATCCAAGAGAAATGAAAACCCGTGTCCCTACAGACTTACAGGGATGTAAGCAACATTATTTACAATACCCCCAAAAATGAAAACAATGTAAATGTTGTCCATCAACTGGTGAATGGATAAACAAAATACAGTATATCCATATAATGGAATATTATTCAATAATAAAAAGAGATGAAGTACTGAGACTTGCTACAACATGATAAACCTCAGAAGTATACAGCTAACTGCCAGCCCACATACTACTGTATGATTCCATTTACAGGGATACCTTGGAGTTACTCGGGATTTAGTTCCAGACCGCTGCAGTAAAACAAACACCACAAAAAACTTAGTCACAAGAATTTTTGGTTTCCCAGTACATATAAATACTTTATTGCTAAAAAAATGCTAACCATGATCTCAGTCTTCTGTGAGTTTTGATCTTTTTTCAATAGTACTATCAAAGATTACAGATCACCATAACAAATACAATGATGAAAGAGTTTAAAATATTGTGACTATCACCAAAATGTGACACAGAGACAGAAACTGAGCAAAGGCTGTTGAAAATAAGGCACCAACAGACTTGCTCAATGCAGGGTTGCCACAAATCTTCAATTTGTAAAAAACGCAGTATCTGTGAAGCATAATAAAGTGAAATGTAATAAAACAAGGTATGCCTGTATATGAAATGTGTGGGAAAGGCAAATTTATAACATATTTACAGCAAGTAGATTAGTGGTTGTTTGGGGGCATATGATGGGGTATGACTGTGAATGGACATGAGATTTCTCTTTAGAGTGATAGAAATGTTTTTCTAAAATTAATTGTTGTGATGATTGTTCAATTCTCAATTTTCTAAAATTCACTGAACTGTACACTTAAATGAATTTTATAGTATAAAATTATACATCAATAACCTATTAAAAACTGCAGACACACATCTTTTAAAAACTGTATACACACACAAATGGGGAATGTGCACAGGAAAGTCAAGAACCTGTAAAAAACAAAAGTTTATATTTGATAATGTGGAAGTTTAGGTATTCTTCATGAATGACAATCATTTTTATTTAATTATTAAATTTCTTATATAAGCCCCAACTGCTGCTGCTGCTAAGTCACTTCAGTCGTGTCGGACTCTGTGTGACCCCACAGACAGCAGCCCACCAGGCTCCCCCATCCCTGGGATTCTCCAGGCAAGAACACTGGAGTGGGTTGCCATTTCCTTCTCCATGTGTCAAAGTGAAGTCGCTCAGTCGTGTCTGACCCTCAGCGACCCCATGGACTGCAGCCTTCCAGGCTCCTCCATTCGTGAGATTTTCCAGGCAAGAGTACTAGAGTAGGGTGCCATTGCCTTCTCCAATATAAGCCCCGAAGTACTATATTAAAAAACCAAAATATTCAAATAAAATGTTCTCTCAAGCTCATTCACAAAAATATTAGTACAAATAAAAGTTTCTTTTTTTTCCTTAGTTGAAATATAGTTGATTTACATATTGTATTAGTTTCAGGTGGACAGCAAAGTAATTCAGTTGTAAATATGTTTATATATTTCAGATTATTTTTTATTATAGGTTATTATAAGATACTGAATATAGTTTCCTGTGATATACAGTAAATCCTTGTTGCTTATCCATTTTATGTATAGTAGCTTGTATCTGTTAATCCCATACTCCTAATTCATCCCTCCTCCCCCCCATTCCCTTTGGTAACTGAAAGTTTGTTTTCTACATCTGTGAAATTTTATTAAATTTTTATATAATTATTAAATTTTTTATATAAGCCTCAACTGCTGCTGCTAAGTCACTTCAGTCGTGTCCTGTTTTGAATACAGATTCACTTGTCCCAGAATTTCTGATTCAGGATTAACTAGCATCCTACCTTGTCACTTAGAGGCGGTCGATTCATAGGACTAATTCCTTTTCGAACTCCAGTTGCTTTCCTAGCTGCAAGGCCAGTGATAACTCCATAAGGACGTCTCTTCCCAGGCATCACTCTTCCTCTACGGCTCAGACTATTCTTACCAAAACCTGTAGGAGAAGAGGAAAAAACAATCTCAGAATCAATTGAATGGCACACAGGTCACAGGATACTGTATTTCTTAAGCAGGGTGGAGGACATGAGAGTTTTTCATTTATTATTATATAATACTTCTTTTATTATATTTTATGAGCTGCACTGAAAAGGGTTCTGCTGCTGGTAATGGACTGCAAAGGACTAGAGGATTCTCACATTTCCTCCTAGCTATCTTCTTTTCAGAATTACTCTCAACAAAGAGAAAAGTCTTAATTTTCCCTGTGCAGCTGCTATCCACATATGCTTATTGAGCACTTGAAATATGACTAATGTGAATTGAGATGTAACAAAAGAAAATATATTTCCTTAATAATTTCATATTAATCATACATTATTAAAATATCTCAGATGTACTGGGTTAAATAAAATACATTATTAACAGGTACCTCACACTTTATTTGTCTGGTGGCACTGATTTAGAGTGGAATCACTATCTCCTATTTACTTACTATGCTGCAACCTAGGTTCTTTGTTTTCAGTCTTACTGTATGCCAACTGCTTTTGCTAAACTCTGCAGTAAAGTCCAATGAGTATTTTAATCTCTGTGGCACATGACATTAGTGACTTCACTCTTCCATTATATATCTTATCTATTTAAATACTCATTTTCTAATTATGAAAAAATAAACATGTTCAACAGCCGAAATCTTAAAAATATGTAAAGTATAAATAAGAATATAAAAGTCACCACCATTATTAGGTCACCACTTAGAGATAACAATTATGAACATTTTACATTTTTCTAGTATTTTACTTATACACATATATTTCAAGTTAACACTTTTAGATTCAACTGTTTTTAAGCAACACAGAAGACTGTATCGTGTGAGGTAATTTACAATTTTGTAGTATCGTGGGCCCAGAAAGCAGGCCAAGTCAATCTTCCAGCAAGCATATTTCACACTCAAAATACTACGTAGTCTATGTTAACACTGTATTGTGAATATTGTGAACTACACTAGGTAACAACTGTGATATTGGCCATCCTTAATTCTAATGTCTTTAATATACACACTAAACCATTTCAGTTACTTCTAGCATTACTCTACCATAAATAACATTACAATAACACGATAACACATTTTTATACACATCCATGATCATTTCTTCAATATATAAACTTCCAAAGGTCAAAATGCTTTATCAAAGAGTAAAGCAAATTCTTAGGGATTTTGATTATTTTGGTAAAAAATCTCCTCCAGAATGACTGTATTTATGTATATTTCCAGGAACATAAGGGTGCCCACTTTTCCATATCATTGACTACTATTATTCTTTTTAATCTTTATCACTTTATGTTTGAAATTAAAAAAAAAAATCTCATCACATTTGGTAATTTACTAGCAATAATGAACACTTTCTTTTTTTTTTTTTTTTTTTTTTTTCATTCCCAAACTGCCATGTTCATAATCAGTCTTTCAGGATTAAGTTCTAATTTTCTTTGATGCTCCAATATAAGAATTACTTTAAATTTATAATTAATTTTTCAAGGATTGATATCCAGGAATGTGCTGTCTTTCCACTCATTCTTCTTTGGTCACTAAATCAGCACAGTAAAGTTTCAAGCTTTTTCCCCCATAGGTCCTGTACAGTTCTCATTAAATTTATTACAGGTATTTCATATGTTATTAATCTCATAAAAGATCCCTTTCTATTAATAATTTTCATATTGTCATTCCTGGGATTACAGAAAGCTACTGAGGTTTCAATGAATAGCTTCTAATCAGCTATCTCACTGAATTCACTTATTAGTTCTAATAGTTTTCAAATTATTTTCTTGGGATTTCTGAGTGACAATCATATTACTCACAAATAATACTATCTTCTTCCTTCCAATAATTACACCTTGAATTCTTTTACTTCTTAATGTAATGGCCAGAAATTCCAGAGGACTATGCAAAGTAACAATTGTGATATTGGCTATTCTTAATTCTAATTTGTGGGGGAATGTCTTTAGAATGGAATCCTGAGTAATAATATACACTTTCACTGTGGTAACAGGTCTAACAACTTGCTTCACAGTCAAACTAAACTTATAATAGTTTACTGTAGGATTTCTCAGGACTAATGTGTGTGATGAATCTCTTAAGTCATAATCATGTATATATGTCATTCTCAAAAATCTAATTCCATAATGCTTTTTTGTGGTATACCAATTTTGAGACCAGAATTCAACAAGGCAGTTAGGAAAACCTGTAATGATAGTTGAACCATTTATGAATTTATTGCCATTACTGCTCCACTTCTGTTACTGGAACATGTCTCTTACCAGTTGGTTTAATATTAGGCTTTGTCAGCAGAGGGCGTTGCAGGGACTCTAGAAGCTTTTCTTTCAAGTTCTAGAGCGCAACTTAAGGTTTGTTTCTGTGGCATAGGACAGTCAGTGGCAATCATTATCCCTTCCCCTCAAGCTAAGACTATGGTGAGTTAAGAGAGGCGCCTAAGGCACAAAATTTGAGAATTAATGACACCTTAAAATTTAGGCCTGAGGTTATCTATACATCTAGTACTAGGTATCACTCTAATTCTGACGCTGCTCATCCTCCAGTAAATTATAGCCCTCTCATCCCTACAGATCACTTCCCCGTGAATTCTATCTGCATGGCAACTCCGTATGGTAGGGAATTCATGTAGATTTGTTCCTCTTTTGGGTGCTCTACCTTAGAACTAAAAGTAATGATCTTCTTACCTTTATAATCATCAAAAAAGCAAGAGATAAAACTTTTTAATATATTAAGATCAAATTGTTGCTACTCTATGTGTGATTTCCTTCTAGAATTGCAACCAAATGAAGATCAAGTATGTTGGGGAAGCCTCTAATTCAAATTAAATCTGTAACAACTTGCTATTTTTATTTGTATTAAATAATGAAGGATCTACTACTGTGCTAGGCACTGTTCTGAGTACTTTAAATGAGAACTTGATGAAGCTGATGCTAACATCTCAATTTTGCAAGTAAAATGAGGCAAACAATAGTGACTACCCAGAGGTCATAGTAAGAAAATGGCAGAGCCATGATCTAAGTGCAAGTTTCTGTGACTGGAAAAACTGAACACTTTTCCAAACAATTAAAGAATAACAAAAGGCAGCATATAATCTGGTACATTTCCAAAGAGGGGAAAAAAAGAAAAAAAAACAGCTATGACAGAAAAGGCAGGCAGAAAGTTAAGAGGAACTAAAAAGCCTCTTGATGAAAGTTAAAGAGGAGAGTGAAAAAGTTGGCTTAAAGCTCAACATTCAGAAAACGAAGATCATGGCATCCAGTCCCATCACTTCATGGGAAACAGATGGGAAAACAGTGGAAACAGTGTCAGACTTTATTTTTGGGGGCTCCAAAATCACTGCAGATGGTGATTGCAGCCAACCTAGATAGCATATTGAAAAGCAGAGACATTATTTTGCCAACAAAGGTCCATCTAGTCAAGGCTATGGTTCTTCCAGTGGTCATATATGGATGTGAGAGTTGGACTGTGAAGAAAGCTGAGCACCGAAGAATTGATACTTTTGAACAGTGGTGTTGGAGAAGACTCTTGAGAGTCCCTTGGACTGCAAGGAGATCCAACCAGTCCGTTCTGAAGGAGATCAACCCTGGGATTTCTTTGGAGGGAATAATGCTAAAGCTGAAACTCCAGTACCTTGGCCACCTCATGCGAAGAGTTGACTCACTGGAAAAGACTCTGATACTGGGAGGGATTGGGGGCAGGAGGAGAACGGGACGACAGAGGATGAGATGGCTGGATGGCATCACTGACTCGATGGACTTGAGTCTGAGTGAACTCTGGGAGATGGTGATGGACAGGGAGGCCTGGTGTGCTGTGATTCATGGGGTCACAGAGTCGGACACGACTGAGCAACTGAACTGAACTGAGCTAGCTAAAAAACACAAACAATGTGAATAAGGAATAAGGCAAACAGTNTGGGATTTCTGAGTGACAATCATATTACTCACAAATAATACTATCTTCTTCCTTCCAATAATTACACCTTGAATTCTTTTACTTCTTAATGTAATGGCCAGAAATTCCAGAGGACTATGCAAAGTAACAATTGTGATATTGGCTATTCTTAATTCTAATTTGTGGGGGAATGTCTTTAGAATGGAATCCTGAGTAATAATATACACTTTCACTGTGGTAACAGGTCTAACAACTTGCTTCACAGTCAAACTAAACTTATAATAGTTTACTGTAGGATTTCTCAGGACTAATGTGTGTGATGAATCTCTTAAGTCATAATCATGTATATATGTCATTCTCAAAAATCTAATTCCATAATGCTTTTTTGTGGTATACCAATTTTGAGACCAGAATTCAACAAGGCAGTTAGGAAAACCTGTAATGATAGTTGAACCATTTATGAATTTATTGCCATTACTGCTCCACTTCTGTTACTGGAACATGTCTCTTACCAGTTGGTTTAATATTAGGCTTTGTCAGCAGAGGGCGTTGCAGGGACTCTAGAAGCTTTTCTTTCAAGTTCTAGAGCGCAACTTAAGGTTTGTTTCTGTGGCATAGGACAGTCAGTGGCAATCATTATCCCTTCCCCTCAAGCTAAGACTATGGTGAGTTAAGAGAGGCGCCTAAGGCACAAAATTTGAGAATTAATGACACCTTAAAATTTAGGCCTGAGGTTATCTATACATCTAGTACTAGGTATCACTCTAATTCTGACGCTGCTCATCCTCCAGTAAATTATAGCCCTCTCATCCCTACAGATCACTTCCCCGTGAATTCTATCTGCATGGCAACTCCGTATGGTAGGGAATTCATGTAGATTTGTTCCTCTTTTGGGTGCTCTACCTTAGAACTAAAAGTAATGATCTTCTTACCTTTATAATCATCAAAAAAGCAAGAGATAAAACTTTTTAATATATTAAGATCAAATTGTTGCTACTCTATGTGTGATTTCCTTCTAGAATTGCAACCAAATGAAGATCAAGTATGTTGGGGAAGCCTCTAATTCAAATTAAATCTGTAACAACTTGCTATTTTTATTTGTATTAAATAATGAAGGATCTACTACTGTGCTAGGCACTGTTCTGAGTACTTTAAATGAGAACTTGATGAAGCTGATGCTAACATCTCAATTTTGCAAGTAAAATGAGGCAAACAATAGTGACTACCCAGAGGTCATAGTAAGAAAATGGCAGAGCCATGATCTAAGTGCAAGTTTCTGTGACTGGAAAAACTGAACACTTTTCCAAACAATTAAAGAATAACAAAAGGCAGCATATAATCTGGTACATTTCCAAAGAGGGGAAAAAAAGAAAAAAAAACAGCTATGACAGAAAAGGCAGGCAGAAAGTTAAGAGGAACTAAAAAGCCTCTTGATGAAAGTTAAAGAGGAGAGTGAAAAAGTTGGCTTAAAGCTCAACATTCAGAAAACGAAGATCATGGCATCCAGTCCCATCACTTCATGGGAAACAGATGGGAAAACAGTGGAAACAGTGTCAGACTTTATTTTTGGGGGCTCCAAAATCACTGCAGATGGTGATTGCAGCCAACCTAGATAGCATATTGAAAAGCAGAGACATTATTTTGCCAACAAAGGTCCATCTAGTCAAGGCTATGGTTCTTCCAGTGGTCATATATGGATGTGAGAGTTGGACTGTGAAGAAAGCTGAGCACCGAAGAATTGATACTTTTGAACAGTGGTGTTGGAGAAGACTCTTGAGAGTCCCTTGGACTGCAAGGAGATCCAACCAGTCCGTTCTGAAGGAGATCAACCCTGGGATTTCTTTGGAGGGAATAATGCTAAAGCTGAAACTCCAGTACCTTGGCCACCTCATGCGAAGAGTTGACTCACTGGAAAAGACTCTGATACTGGGAGGGATTGGGGGCAGGAGGAGAACGGGACGACAGAGGATGAGATGGCTGGATGGCATCACTGACTCGATGGACTTGAGTCTGAGTGAACTCTGGGAGATGGTGATGGACAGGGAGGCCTGGTGTGCTGTGATTCATGGGGTCACAGAGTCGGACATGACTGAGCAACTGAACTGAACTGAGCTAGCTAAAAAACACAAACAATGTGAATAAGGAATAAGGCAAACAGTGACAAGTACAATACAAAGACATAGGCAAGCACAGTGTACTGAGAATCTAGAGAAAAAGATAAGAAGTGAATGGATATGGTAGGCACAAATAAGAGGGCACTAAGTGGGGATAAAGACTATATCTGAACAGGAATTGAGGGGGTCATGGAATTCATGATTAGATTATATCAGTCTTGAAGCAGCTGCAACACTAAAACATAACATAATAAGGGACTGGGAGAGGAATAGGGAAATCTGAATGTATTCCAAAAGAATGAGTGAATTAGCAGAACAAAGAGGAAGTTTAAAGAGAGCAGGGATCCATTATTATACCAAAGTTTGAGGCTTAGATGAGAAAGACTCATGAAAAAAAATCTCATTAACAAGAATAAAAAGAGGTGGAGAAGGAAGGATTGGGAATTTGGGATTAGCAGATACAAACTGGTATATATAGGATGGATAAACAACAAGGTACATTACTATATAGCACAGGTAACTATATTCAATATCCTGGGATAAACCATAATAGAAAAGAATATGAAAAATAATATATATATATATATATCACTGAGTCACTTTGCTGTACATAAGAAATTAACACAATATTGTAAATTAACTATTCTTCAATTAAATTTTTA
Organism: Neotragus moschatus; assembly: GCA_006410615.1. Lineage (NCBI taxonomy): Eukaryota > Metazoa > Chordata > Mammalia > Artiodactyla > Bovidae > Neotragus > Neotragus moschatus. The sequence continues at coordinate 2,482,927 of SJYA01000375.1, forward strand.
AAAACACACAAATAAAAGGAAATTCTATTCCTAGGTGCTTTCTGGCTATTATAGTCACTGTTCCCATTTTCATCACCCTTTCTTTCTACAATCTCTTATTTATCAACAGCTTCTCCTTTACCTTCTAACAAGCCTAGATCATCCCTTTCTTCTCCTTCCTTTTCTACCTTTGAACAAACTTCACTAGCTCTATCTCAGTTTTAGCAACAGTTCTATTTTTCACCCTTTCATTGTCATGTTTCGTGCAACAGTCTTTTCTCAGTTTTCATTCATTTAGCCCCCTTTAGATCTTGTCTTTCCAGAGTACCTTCATTCTCATTACTTCAATTACTACCTCTATGAAGATCCTTCCACATTTTAAGCTTCACTAGAGCTGCAGCTCAACACTAATCATGTGTTAGAGGGACATATGGAACTTTAAAAATACCCAGATCCTACTTCTGCAGATTCTGGTTCAGTAGCAATGGAGTGCAGCCAGACTATCAGTCTAATTTATAAGGCTCCACAGGTTTAACTAATGTTGAGAATTAAAATTAGACATAGGAATTTTCATCTTTCTTTTGAATCTACAGCCCAATTCCTTCATGAATTTCTTTCACAGACACATCCAGTTGCTTAATTTCTGCAGTCAGATCACTTACATGAAGATTTGAGGGATTTTCTAGAAAATATCATATCACAAAGTGTATGCAATCATATTACTGGCTCCTTTTCAAATCAGCACACAAACTTTTCCCTGCCTCTTCTACATCTAAAAGAGACAGCATTCTCAACCTTTTTGGTCTCAGGACTTCATCATACTCTTAAAAAATTACTGAGGATCCCAAAGAGCTTTCCTTTTCATGATTTACTGATAATTAGCATACTATAAGGGTGGTATGCTGTTGGCTCAGTGTAAAGAATCCGCCTGCCAATGCAGGAGATGAGGGCTCAATCCGTGAGTCTGGAATATAGCCTGGAAAAGTAAATGGCAAACGGCTCTAGTATTCTCGACTGGGAACTCCCATGGACAGAGGAGCTTGGTGGGATACAGTTCACGGAGTTGCAAAACTCTTAGGCATACTACAAATGAAAACTAAAACATTTAATAATGATGCTATTTTAAAGTTCACTAAATGTAGGGCAGAAAACATTTTTTAATGAAAAACTATTATTTTCCTAAACAAAAATATTTAATAAGAAGAGAATCACTGATTTGCATTTTTGCAAATCTTTTTACTGTGTGGCTTAATAAGAAATTTTCTGTTTCTGCATCCAATCTGTTTGATCACATGCTGTGTAGATTTTGGAAAAGTCCACTGTACATTCATGAGAGAATAAGACTGAGAACAATTAATGTCTTACTATTATTATAGAAATAACTTTGACTGTTTACACCCCTTGAGTCCTGGGGATTCCCTAGGATCTCTGGACAACACTTTGATAATCGCTGTTGTATAGTATTCCATCCCTGAAGAACATTTAGGTTGTTTGTACAAATATGCATTGAGTGACTAAATTACATTTCAGGAACAGAATTGGAAAAACTTTATTCTCTTACGTGTTCAGTCATCAAAAATAAATGATTATTTGCTAAGGGCTCTCTGCTTATTCTGTTACCTCAAGCTAACATTCTCACTGACATTACAATGTGGAAATCTGAACTTATCCAAACCAATCAGAGCTTAAGAAAATCCCATATCTCTCTGAACATTCAGTGACAGGAGCAGCTGTTCTATTTTAGGCCCTGTCACATGGAAGTGGAGAACATACAAGCACAAATTCAATCTTAAAAGATCCTAAGGCACTTGCAGATCTTTAGCTCAATGCTGAGATCATAATCTCTGTAAAAGGAAAGCTTTTCTGATCCTTCATGAACGAGATCCTACTTCACCTTGATTAAATTACCACTGATTATCTTAGCACAAAATGCCTATCTAAAATCCTATAGTACTATCAGAATTTCTCTTATGATATTTCTCAACTCAAGTGGTTTTCACCTTATCTGTCACCAGAAGTTCCTTGAAGTAAGACTGTGTCTTTACAAACCCCAACAAGCTGGTCAGTTCAGAGCATTTACCAGGTATTTAACAAATGATTAACATAAACAAATGTATTTCTGGCTTCTATGAACTCTAAAATTATTTTAATATAAATCATACTTAAATATGGCATGTTGAGTAACATTTATAGAGAAACCTCAAAATATAAATCACTGGAATTAAATATTAATTTTCTACAGCAAAACACCTGTCACAAGATTTATTCTCTTGAATCCAGCTATCCAAGAAAATTATTAGGGAAGAATAAATTTTTCTGTACAGTCTAATTTTAGTTACAGGTTGAGGTTTAGTTACATATGTTGAGGATATGTTGGCATATCAGCTGTTAAACGTAGGATTAATTATGTTCAATCTATTGGCGATTACTTGTTATGTTTTTTTAACATATAGGACAAAAATCAACTTAGGAATTAGTTTACTGAACTTTTTTCACATGTGTAAAAAAGATCTTTGAGTTTTAAAAATCCAAACAAATGTTTATTCTAAAATGCTGATGTAATTGCTAAAAAAGTTAATGAGTCACATATAATTAATAGTATTCCCTTACTGCCTTAAGTCCATTTTGGAACAAGATGTTATAAATAAATAAGCTTCTAGATTACTAAAAATAACTGTATATGTAGAGTTCCAAAATAACAGACCACATCTAAAGCATTCAATTCTGTGTTACCTTTGGAGAATTTAATAAATCTTAAAGATCCTGCATAAGATAAGTAACCTAGAAATAATTTTCTATGCTAGAAGTCTCCATGTATTTAAAAGGTTTTCATATAAGAAAGGTAATTTGTTTCCTGTAACTCTATAGAATTAACAGGAAGGCATGATTTTATTCAAATTAAGAGAACATTCTAGTAAACAGTGTGTCTCCAATAATGGAGTAAGTTATCTTGTGAGGTGGTATGTTCTCCCACTGAATGTATTTAAGCTAGAGTTACAGTCATCCATCAGACAGACTAACATCTAACCGCAAAGGAGACTGAGACTTTATGATATATAAGATCCTTTACAAATCTATATTCCTAAAAATAACAAAGACTTTATATACTGAGGTTACTTTAAAATGACTTAATGTTTTTAAGACACACGGTTAATCACCTATTTAAGGACACCTGAATTGCTACCAGATTGTAATATTAAACAAAACCCTGAGAGAAGGAAAAACATAAATCACTGATATATTCTCTCCCTGTTTTAAATATGTATCAAAGACAGTATACTATAAACCCATAAGTAATTGGCATTTTATTAAAGCTTACTTGCAAAACTTACCAGAATTCTGTTGAATACCCCATCTTACTCTCATCCTGAATTGCCTGGCACCACTTTGCTGAAGTCTTCTATTTAATCTCGGGAAATTCTGCTTCTTTCCTTCCTTTCGATTCAATTTGATGATATCATCTGTGACAAAATTTGATGATTATCTTCATTTTAACTTAATCACTTAATTACTCAGTCTCATTTTCTAGTTGACAGATTTCCTATGTCCCTAACTTCTTTTCTACTTTAGAAGCACTTCCTTAAAAGGATAATAATGCTAAGAACATAAAAGCTCAAATCAGCCAATATATTTGGAGCAGTGAAGAAAACTTTCATAGGAAAAGCTGAAGTCAAAAGACCAAAACAGAGCTAATAATTAATGAAAATTTCTATTATTCATAGTATTTCTTTTCCTAATATATGTAAATAAGCAAAACCTGTTTACAAAAATTATCTGTATTTATCTTCTATAAACACAGAAGTCTCCAGTTTTAAAGATGACCACCTTTCAATAAAACCAGTCAAATAATAAATCATTCATAAACTAAATTTCTAAGTTCATCTCAAGTTAGCAAATCTNCTAATATATGTAAATAAGCAAAACCTGTTTACAAAAATTATCTGTATTTATCTTCTATAAACACAGAAGTCTCCAGTTTTAAAGATGACCACCTTTCAATAAAACCAGTCAAATAATAAATCATTCATAAACTAAATTTCTAAGTTCATCTCAAGTTAGCAAATCTTTACTGAGTATAAATTATAGTGCGATGAATATATATGGCAGGCTGTGCCATAGTAGAAACAAACAAAAGTAAAATATGATTACTCTCAATAAATTTAAAATTAGTGAAGGAAACAGACATGTAAATAATGAACACAAAAGACACATAAGTAAACAAGTACCATAATAAAGGTACAGTACAAAAAGAAAACACTACTGGTTCTCTGCTTGTTTAGCACAGCAATTCAGGATTACCTTATTTTTCTTTCTACACATTTCTCTCTTTTTTTTCTTGGTCATGCCAAGGGGCACATGGGGTTGTGGGATCTAATTCCTGGACCAGGGATGGAAACCGTGCCCCAAGTAGAAGCTTGGAGTCCTAACCACTAACCTCTAAGGAATTCCCTCTGCACTGTTCTAAGTCTCATTATCTCCAAAAACACTTTCAAACTGTCCCAAGGGTAATTCACAAACAACACACTGCTCTAATATCACAAAAGAACAATGTGAAGATCAGGAAACTAAATGTACTCCAGATCCTATTTACATATGTTAAAAGGAGATTTTTAGCAGACAAAAAATACGCATTTAAAAATATTCAAACAATTTCTCTGAAGTTCCAACTCCAATTCTGAATTGAAACTACAGCAAATAAACCAAATAAACTAAACACTGTCAACACTTCTAAATAAAATTAATGAAACTAACACACCTCAGTTATTTTTTTCCAAACTGCTCTAAATACAAATAATTTAACAACTCTACCAATATAACCATAGTCTTTTCTAAAGTCAAAGAAAGATATATAGGGATCTTTTCTCATATAGCACTTACTCTATCTCATCCATAAGACTTGAAACAAATAGTCATATAAAATAATTCAAATCTCTTCAAGAGATAAATCTTTCAGGTACAAAAAATTCATCAAAGTTACAGGCACTCAAAAACAGTTTTTATAAAATTCAAAGATTTCACAAATCTCAGAGGCATGAACATGTTAAATTCTCAGTAAGCAGAAAGAAAATATAGTTAGAAAGCCACTACTTTCGAAGCACTACATTCCTTTAACAAGGTGCTACTTATTCTTCACCAAAAGTCTGAAATCTCAGAGTTATGAGAGTATTCCCCCTCCAAACCATAAAACAAGAAACAGTAGAGTATAAATCTGCCTAAATAGGTTGATTTAAAAATAGGGCATTATAGAGTATAAACTAAAAATTAAAAGTAGCAAGGCATATCAGATATAAAATTATGTTTTATATTAACCACTTTATTATCTAAATCTTCAAGTTAAATGGAGCTACAATAACACAGAAGATTCTTCCAATCTAAAGAAGAAAATGGCTTTCTCCTAATCAAGGAGAGATAGTAACTGAGTACTAATAAGATGGTTCTTAAAGCATGTATTCATTCAATNTAGCAAGGCATATCAGATATAAAATTATGTTTTATATTAACCACTTTATTATCTAAATCTTCAAGTTAAATGGAGCTACAATAACACAGAAGATTCTTCCAATCTAAAGAAGAAAATGGCTTTCTCCTAATCAAGGAGAGATAGTAACTGAGTACTAATAAGATGGTTCTTAAAGCATGTATTCATTCAATTCTCACAATAATTCCATGAAGTAACTATTTTAATCCCCATTTTCAAATTAAGAAACTGAGTCACAATGAGGTCAGCTATTGATAACCTTGGTAGATAATTCTATATGAATAGTCACATAAACCTGACAGAGCCACAGTTAGAAATAAAACAAAAAATTCAATTCTAAAACCTATGAAAGCCTGATAAAATGGAATACTCATTTTATCAGGGATAAAGTGGGATATTCACAGAACATAATAATTACTTAAAATATCTGTCTCTTCATCACATCTACATGAAATTCACTTTTTAAAAAAGGCACCTGATAGAATGCTGTATGTTCTTAAGGGAAAAGAGAGACCAAGTTCTAGTTTAGCTATCCATTGCACTTCATCTCTACCTTCAAAGAGAATTATCCCTCAGTTTCCCTCACTTGAACACCCCAATTACCAAAAGAAAATGCATACAAAAAACTTAGAAACTTAAGAAATGTATTGGTTATGAAAACACACGTTTAACACTTTCTACATCTACAGCATGGTGCTCTGAAATACTGATTCCATCATTAACTTGCTGTACAACTTGGGCAAGTTACTTAATTTTTCTATGCCTCAGGTTTTGTAAAACAGAAATAACAATGGCTTATACAGTGTGTGTGTGTTTGTAAATATGGTGCTTACGGTGTACCAGGTACTCTTCTGAGCAGTTTATCCATGCCTATTGACTCTCTTAACACTTACAGCCACCCTCTAAGGTAGGGCCTCAGCTTTTTACAGATGAGGCACTAAGANGGTTTTGTAAAACAGAAATAACAATGGCTTATACAGTGTGTGTGTGTTTGTAAATATGGTGCTTACGGTGTACCAGGTACTCTTCTGAGCAGTTTATCCATGCCTATTGACTCTCTTAACACTTACAGCCACCCTCTAAGGTAGGGCCTCAGCTTTTTACAGATGAGGCACTAAGAAGCAATTTGCCCAAGATCAAATGGTTAATAAGCGGCAGAGACAGGATCTGAACTGAGACAGTTTGGGATTCCAGATTTCATGCTCTTTATCAAGCAGTTATATACCTTATACGGTTATCACTGGGATAATTTAACACATATAAAAATGCTTAGTCCAGTGCCTGGCAGGCAGTAAGCACTCAATAAATATTTACTATACTTTTTCTTGGCCTTAGTTCAAAAGATGCCTCATCTCTTTAGAGGTCACTGCTGACTAGCAATAAAGCAAGACTAAGATTTTCTGATGATCTGCTTAATTCATGTCTTGGGTTCTAACTTATGGTAACAACAGAAAGCAAGAGTTCTTGACTTAATCACTAAAAATCTTGCAAAAAAAAAAAAGAAACACAACAAAAATGAAAAATATCGTCCTTGGAAAAGTTACATTTCTATATGCCCTGTGCTGTGCTTATTAGTTGCTCAGTCGTGTCCAACTCTTTGCGACCCCATGGACAGTATCCCGCCAAGCTCCTCTGTCCATGGGGATTCTCCAGGCAAGAATACTGGAGTGGGTTGCCATGCCCTCCTCCAGGGGAATCTTCCCAAACCAGGGATCAAACCCAGGAAGCCCAATGATACTGAAGTGGGTAGCCTATCCCTTCTCCAGGGGATCTTCCCGACCCAGGAATCGAACCGGGGTCTCCTGCATTGCAGGTGGATTCTTTACCAGCTGAGATACCAGGGAAGTCCCTCTATATGTCCCAGAACTTTTTAAATATCCGAAAAATTTTAAGTCTCAGGCAGAGCTAACCATATCTAATGTCATAACCTAAATCCCGATAAAAACAGCATTACTTTTAAACCAACCAAGCCAAACAGACTAGTGCCTCCGTGGTGCTAGGTCTGAATTTTTAACTGAAACTTCCATCTTCCTGTTTTTTACCTAGTTGTCACCAAACCACTCCAACTCTTTTAGGTCCTATGCTTTACTTGTCTTCCCATCAATCCACATAAACCATCCTTCGCTTTTCGCTCCGTTTTGTTCTAATTTGCTAACTTGAAGGACTCTGGATGAGGAGAAAGTGCTTTTCTGGGCACCACCTAATACATCACCATTCCATGAAGTCCTTTCTAAGTATCTTTTCTGTCAAGCGCCCCGCGGTGGCCTTGCCGTCTGTTGCCCGTCAGAAATGGCCAACTCTAGGGGCTTCTTGACGCTTCTGTGCGACGCCAGGCACAGGCCCAAGCGCGCAAAACGTCCAACTAGCCCTTCTCTGGAACCACGGATTTAACCGAACCAGCCCGGCTCTCGAAGAGCTTTCCTTAGAAAGGTTGGCTCCGTCCGATCCGTGCCCTAGCTCCCTCGATAACGCCCACACCGAACACGCCTGAGGTGAAGCTCGCGGAGTTTTCCTCACAAAGAGCCGGGGTCACCCGCGAGTGGTGGCGCCCTTCTGGGAGGAAAGAGGGTCCGCACTCCTAGAACCCCCCAAAGTCCCGACCCAAAGCGCCCTCTGCCCCTTCAGACACAGTCCGGCCGAGGGGATCCCCGAGGCCCTCCGACTTGTCCCGACACCTGCGCGCTCTCCCCCACTCCCACGTCCCACCGGCCCTCGCTTGGTTCCGCCCACCCGCAAGAAAACTCCAGCGACAACTGCACCCAACTGCCCCTTCCCCCACAAACCACGGTATTTGGTTCCACCCACACCTCCTCCCACTCCAACTCGGTCCGACTCGGCTCCTCACCCAAAGACATATCAATTTTGTCCAGGTTTTCATTGCTGCGGGCTTTCGGCGGCGCAGGCGGCGGGGTTGCGGTGGCTCCCATTAACCGGGTACTAAACCGGTTCATGGCTGGAGACGTCGAGCTCGAACAGTCAGACAAGAAGGCCAAAGGCTGAGGCCTGCCACCTCCCACTCACGCACGCAGACTATCCGCACCGCGAGAGCGCGCACGCGTGCTGACGGAGTCCGCGCCCCTACAAGCGCGTCTGACGGCGGGGGAGGTGGGGACCATAGAGACGAGCGGCCTGCGAGAGTGGCCCCACCCCCTTTCAGGGACTGGGTCCTAGCGCCCCTTCCTGGACAGGAGAAAACATTGCACCCGCCGCTCTGGCTGCTAGTGAGAGCCGCCGTTTTAGCAATTCGCCTTTCTGCCGGAATCATGCTGGACCGTGAACACCTCAGAATCACATGCCTTAAATGAGATCATGTTCCTCCGTGCCCTTCGAGTCCCCTCTGCTACAGAAAGGCCCCGTAAGTTTGGTACACACGAACCTTTCACAGCCCACTGCAATGCAGCCTCAGAGGCAGGGCCGACCCTGCGAGCGTGGATTGCAGAACTGCGCCTCAGCTCCCCTCTCCCTGGTCAGCTCCTCCACCTGCAGCATGCGGAATCGCCACGTCTGGACGCAAAGCAAAGCCAGCGCTGATAATCCTTGCGTCACCATACTAATAAAAGTAAATGCTAACGTTCCCCGTCTCTGTACCACTTCTCAGCCGGCACACTCAAAACATTTTGCACGGTACTAGCTACCTTAAAACCTGACCTTCCCTTGGAAGAGGGGTAAGTACCTCTGCTTATTTGGCTGCATTTTTCTCTAATTCGCTTGCGTTGGAAATTGATAGGGGGATTCGATTTCTTTCTAATCATCCCTATGGGAAAACTTCTTAATATTTGATGAACTTCTGCATAAGAACTTTTTTTTCCTATTTACAAACGTGATATTCCCTCTCTTCTTACCTCCTTCTCCTCCTCCAAAGTAACTGTGCTTGTGTGGAAGCATTTAAGTTATATCATCCTTATAGCAGCTTAAACTATGTAACACATTTGCATGTAAGAAAAAAATCAGGGACAGGTATTCCATTCATTTAGAAATCTCTGCCACCTTCCCCCTCTGCACTTCCTAAAATTTCTCTTTACATAGAAACCAACCAGGGATCTAAAGAGTCTCAAACCCACAATAACCTGTACTTATTTTTGCCCCAGGACAAAAAAGTAAAACCATAAGAGTAGAGTGAATCAGGTGAAGGCACACTATGAAGGGATATAAGAAACTTAAATGGTGGAGGAGGGTTTGGACTCAAAAAGATCCAAGAACAGTATTCAGCATGTCAAGGAGAATAACATGTATGCTCCTAGCACAATGTGCTTGATTTTACTACTGTTCCACTCTGCAGCTACCACCTCTTTCCCAACTGCTAAGAACTAGGCAACTGTATTGTAGAGAAGTACAAGAGAGACCTAGGTTTTATTGAATGTTTTCACTCACTTCAGTCCAAGTTCACCTTGTGAACTTGGGAGAGTGTCTGGGCTTCACAGTCATCTTCAAAACAATAAGTAGTTATACTTAATATATGTTAATCTTTATTATCTCTAAGATTCCTTACAGTTCTAAAATATTCTAAACACAAGACATTTTTCTACATACTATCCTTCTCTCACTAGAAATAACTTCTGCAATCACTACTTATTGGTAGGAGCAAACTACAGGGAGAAACACTGGATTGAGTTCTTAATTTTATGGAAAAAAATTAATGTATTTAGACTATGGATACATTTTGTATTTCAACCAATACAGGACAGATAATAAAAATCTCAAGTGTGTAAAATTCTTCCCACATCAATTTATAAAGATTCCCTTTTATCCTGGTCTTCTCCTCCAAACTGAAGCCCCATACCAAATCTCTTTAGTTCTAAAAAGGAACATGCTCTGGGGTTTCATGAAGCAATTCTAGCTGTTGTGTTTCTCCAAAGGCTGAGGGTTTCAGAGTCTCAGAGCAATCACCCTGATTCCAAAGGGAAAAACAAGGAAACAAGAGGCATTGTAGTTAAGGTTAGATCAGCCACACACGAAGCCATACAAAACAAAAGAGCAACCTGAGACATACACAGCAACAGTGAAGAGGAAGAAAAGCCAAGAAATCAAAACTGGGGCATGTCCAAGAAGTTGACCAACCAGTTACAGGGCTGGAGATAAAAGGTCAACCCTGCAATTTGCTGGAGCACAAGAGGCAGATGTTCATTTAATCATATATTAATTGAGCAGTGGCATTATAATAGGCCCTGAGGGTAAAATGCTGAGCAAGACAGATGTTGTCCCTATCTTCATGTAGCTTGCAAAGAAAAAAACATTTTCTGAGCATGTACTGTGAACATTTTCTGAGTATGTGCTGGACACTGAGCAGAGAGCATTTGTCTTCAGTTCAGCAGTTAAGTCTTCAGACCTAAGTCAAAATAAACAGAATTCAAGCAGCTGCCCCTTTTGGAGGCTTAATTTCATACAGTGTAGATAAGACAGTGTCTAGGATTGCCAGACAAAATACAGAACCAGTTAAATCTGATTTTCAGGCAAACAATGAATAATTGTTTAGTATAAGTTTTGTCCCAGGTTTCAGATAAACAGCAACTTCTTTAAACCACAGAATATTGCAGTAATATTTAGGATATATTTATACTAAGCAATTATTTGTTGTTTATCTGAAATTAAAATTTAACAAGGAGTATTATATTTTTATTTGCTAATCTGGCAACCTTAACACCACCATACCTATTAACATGTGCTAGCTCTCTTTTCACAATGTGCATGGAGATCTATATTCTCTTCAAAGGTAAGCACAACTCATATATTTAACTCAGTTTTATTAGTTTGATATATATTTTAAGCCCCCTCCTTTTTTCAGCTTTATTGAGGTATAACTGACAGACATTAAAAGACATATTTAAAGTGTTCAGTTTGTAGAGGTGTGAAATATATGCCTGTGAAAATATCACCATAATCAGGATAATAAATTTATCTATCATCTCCCAAACATTTCCTGTGCTCCTTTGTAATCCCTCCCCCCAACCTCTACCTAAGCAACCACTGATATGTTTTCTGTCACTACAGATTAATTTGCGTTTTTGGAATTTTATATAAGTGGAATCACATAGTATAAACTCTTTTTTATATCTGGATTGTTCACTCGGCATTATTGTTTACAATCTGTATGCTTTTTATTATCTTTCTTGCATTATTACACTGACTGGGCACTCTAGTACCATGTTAAATAACAGTGGAGAAAGTGGACACATCTTTGACTCGTTCCCAACACCAAGGGGAAAGCATTCAGACAGTCTTTCACCATTAAGTATGATGTTAGATTTTGTTGTTGTTGTTGATGCCCTTTATCAGGTTGAGGAAGTTCCCTTCTACTCCTGGTTTGCTGAGAGTTTTAGTTATGAGTGAATGGTGAATTTTATCTAGTGCTTTTTCTGCATCTGAGATGGCCAAATGGTTCTTCTTTCTAAGTTTATTAATATGATAAATTATATTGGCTGCTTTTCAAATGTTAAACCACCCTTGCATTTCTAGGATAAACCTACATGGTCATGGTGGTATTATCCTTTAAAAAAAAAAATCTTTATTTTGGCTACACTGAGTTTTCAGTGCCACATGTGGGCTTTCTCTAGTTGCTGCAAGTGGAGGCTACTTCTAGTGGTGGGCCACTGGCTTCTCATTGTGTCGGGTTCTCTTCCTGTGGAACACAGGCTCTAGGTGTGGGACTCAATAGTTGTGGTGCTTGGGCTTAGTTGCTCCATAGCACATGGGATCTCAGGCCAGAGATTGAACCTATGTCCCCTGCCTTGGCAGGCAGCTTCTTAACCACTGGACTACCAGGAAAGTGAAAGTGAAGTTGCTCAGTTGTGTATGACTCTTTTCAACCCCATGAATTGTAGCCTACCACTATCCTCCGTACATGGGATTTTCCAGGCAAGAATACTGAAGTGGGTTGCCATTTCCTTCTCCAGAGGATCTTCCCTACCCAGGGAATCAAATCGGGTTTCCTGCATTGCAGGCAGATGCTTTACCATCTGAGCCACAACTTCATATCAGGGAAGTCCCTGTATTATCCTTTTTGTATATTGTTAGGTTTAGTTTGCTAATATTTTGTCAAGGATATTGTTTCTTTTTTCATGAGTGATATTGATGTGTTTCCTTTTCTTGTAATGTCTTTGATTTTGGCATCCGCTCTTGCTTTTCAGAAGAGTATTTTTAGAATTCATGCTGCTGCCGCTGCTGCTAAGTTGCTTCAGTCGTGTCCAACTCTGTGCAACCCCATAGACGGCAGCCCACCAGGCTCCTCTGTCCCTGGGATTCTCTAGGCAAGAATACTGGAGTGGGTTGCTATTTCCTTCTCCAATGCACGCATGCATGCTAAGTCGCTTCAGTCATGTCCGACTCTATGAGATCCTATGGACAGCAGCCCTCCAGGCTCCTCTGTCCACAAGATTCTCCAGGCAAGAATACTGAAGTGGATTGCCATTTTCTTTAGAATTCATATGTTGATGTAATTTGTATTATACTGGAATAAGGGAACTATTAATAGATATAGTTTGTATTCTATGTAGATGTAGTATGTATTAAGTATGTACCAGTTAGGTATGACTATTATTATTATACCTAACTCCTTGGGGCTTCCCAGGTGGCGCTAGTGGTAAAGAACCTGCCTGCCAATGCAGGAGACATGAAAGACATGGATTCAATCCTTGGGTGGGGAAGATCCCCTGGAGGAGGGCATGGCAACCACTCCAGTATTTTGCCTAGAGAATCCCATGGACAGAGGAGCCTGACAAGTTACAGTCCACAGTTACAGTACAGTCAGTACTCTCTGACTCACAAAGAGTCAGACATGATGAAGCAACTTAGCACAAACACAACTCCCTTAAGCTCTTGTATGTACAGTATGGTTTACCTTCTCTTTTCTGCTGCGGTACCTTTCCTTTGCCACCTTGGCACAGCTTCCTTTTTCTCTTTTGTATTGCCTTTTTCTTTTGTTCTAAGTGTTTCTAGCTATTCTAGTCTTCTGCCTTTTAATCTCAGGATTTATTCATTCATTTATTCAGAATTTGAGTCCCTACTCTGGGCAAGACACTCTGCTACACAGTACAGTGCTACAGCCGAGAACATGACAGGCAGGATAGCAGGCGTGGCTGGAGAAATTACTAGTGTCCAGTTCCCTGGTCATCGGTTTTCTCTGACTAGGTAACCTGCTTGGATAGATAGGGGAACTTGAAGGGGAATTCTTCCTGCACTCAGGGGTTGGAGCTCTAGCCTTCTCCTTATTAGGCCTTGTCTTCTCTGGGCAGGACAGGGGTTCTTTCAACCAAAGATTCTAGGTCAGTTCACTGAATGACTAATTGTGGAACTCTCTAAAGTTACCCAAATTTACATAAATCACACAATTCCCCCCTAGTTACATGAAGATTGTTTATTTTTAAAAATATTTCTTCAGTTTGCTCAATAGATAAATTGGTAGTCTAAGAAAGCTCTGGATAGCCAGGACTCTAGCCTTCACATGCTGCTGGACAATCTTAGTAAGCTGCAGACGACATGACTCTGTAGAATGTATATCTAAGGATATTCTTTTAGAAAACCATGACAAAATGATCAAATTCAGGAAATTTAACATTGATGCAATTCTATTCTCTGACTATAGTCTATATTCTAAATTTTCTATCTCCTTCCATCAGAAAAAGTTTGTCAGCCTTTCTTAGTCTTTTATGATATTTACATTTTTGAAGATTGAGGGCAATCAGTGCAAAGATTTTCCTTCAGTTTCGTTTTCTTATTGCCACCATGTGATTAGATTTGGTTATTCACTTTTGTAAGAAATACTATTAATCCATAAATGATGTTGGGTCCTTCTCAGTACTTAACATCAGGAGACATGATGTTATTTTATCTTATTGGTGATCTTTGGTCACTTGGTTAAGGTGATACCTGCCACATGTCTTCATTGTGAAGATACTCTTTTTCCCCTATATACAATGATTAAGTAATCTTTGAGGAGGTGGTTTGAGACTGTGTAAATAGTCTGTTTCAGAACAAATTTTACTAACAGCTTTAGCATCCTTTGATGATTCTTGCGTGAATCAATTATTATGATCGTGGCTACAAAATAATAATGTTCTCACTCAGTCATTCCTGTACATTCATAAGTTGACATTCAGTGGTGAAAAGAGCTTTTCCCTCCCTTTCTTCCTTCCTTTTTCTATTTATGTATCTATTTGCATACTTACTTATATATACATAAAAGTTTCCATAGAAGTTCACAGACTCATCTCATGTTCAGTAACTCTTTTGAAAAGGAAAGGGGTGCAGAGTGTAAGGGTTGTGCTTACCTTTGAAAAGAATGTATATATGTATACATATTATGAATTAACTCATTTTGATGCTCAAATTGCTTTAGATGTGGCAAGTAGACAACATGCCTTAGCTTTTAAATTTTGAATATTTTTTTAAAAATGCTAAGAATAATTTTAGTGAATACAATAAAAATAAAATATGCATGACTTTGGTATTTGTTGAATATATTCAAGAAGACTATTTCTTAAAACCAAAGTTTTGGCAAATAGGTAACTGTAATAAGCTTTAAAACCCTGTTATTTGAATAAATGATTCTTGAGTGAATTTTGCTTTCTGCCAGTGGAGACATGTGTTCAGTCCTTGGGTCAGGAAGATCCTCTGGAGAAGGAAATGGCAACTAATTCTGGTATTTCTGCCTGGGACATCCCATGGACGAGCCTGGCAGGCTATATAGTCTACGGGAGTGCAAAAGAGTCGGACACAATTTAGTGACTAAACAATAAATGTTACTCTAAGGCCAACTACCATTTGTATAAAAATTGCATCCTAGTAATCTTTAAAACAGATTAATCAGGATCAATATAATTCTTCAGATTTTTTGAACTTTAAAATATTAATCCAGCAAGTAGTTGCTAAGTAAGGTGTTAGTTGCTCAGTCATGTCCTAATCTTTGTGACCCCATGAACTATAGCCCACCAGGCTCCTCTGTCCATGGGACTCTCCAGGCAAGAATACTGGAGTGGGTTGCCATTCCCTTCTCCAGGAAATAAGGCCATTACATTTATGTGACAGTTACTGAACCCTAATGCTAGATATTCTTGCATATTTGACTTTTTGCATTTGGGTCTCAGATGTGATGCGTAAAATTTTGTTAATCATAATCCTTGGTTCATGGTATACTCTCATAATTTTCCATGCATGGCCCATTTTCATTTGGTTAATTATTTTAAATAATTTATTATAGTTATGGCTTCATAACTAATCAGATATTTTTGAAATTGTATACCTACAAGCCTATCACTCAAAACAAAAGCTAGAACACACAATAACTCTATGACCTGGCAATTTCACTTCTAGGTATGTACCCAAGAGAAACCCTTGCTTATGTATAAGAGGTGACATGTAAAATAATATTCATAGCAGCACTGTTTACAATAGCAGAAACTTGGAAACAATCCAAATGCCTATCAGTGGAAGAAAACATGAATAAACCAGTGCATTCACACAATGAACTATTATATTGCAGTCAAAATCAATGAGCTATAGTGACACACACTGTAAACAAATCTCATCAATGTAATATTAAGCAGAAAAAGCCCTCAAAGAATAAATACAGCTTAATATCATTTTTATAAAGTTAGAACACAAAAATTTTATGGATAGATTCAAAGAAACTATTTAAAAAGAGAAGCCCTGGAATTATAAACAAGGAATTCAGAATATGGCTACCTGGGGTGAGGGAAAGCAAAAGGATGGGATTGGGGAGTGGGCACATGGCTAGAGAGTGTCACATTTACTAACTGACTGCTTTAAAGAACATAAATGTAGGGAATTCCCCGGTGGTCCAGTGGCTGGGACTCCTTGCTATCACTATCACTATCACTCGCTATCACTGCAAGGTGCCCAGGTTCAACCCCTGATTCCTGCGAGTTGTTCAGTGTGGACCAAAAAAAAAAAAGTGTAAACTCAGTTTGGGACATATGAGGAAATTCCTATTTTCTAGAACTTTGACCACAATTTTAGCTCTAGAATTTCTTGATAAATCTGCTGCTACTGCTGTCGCTTCAGTCGTGTCCGACTCTGTGTGACCCCATAGACGGCAGCCCACTAGGCTCCTCTGTCTCTGGGATTCTCCAGGCAAGAATACTGGAGTGGGTTGCCATTTCCTTCTCCAATGCATGAAAGTGAAAAGTGAAATGTAAATATATGTTAAAATCATGTGGCATTAATTTGGGATTATACCATATGCCAAGAAGTGAAGTTATTACATTTGTAGAAATAGAAGGTTCTGAAACCCCAATGACTAACACTGCCCCTTTCTTAAAAAGTATAACCCTTTATAAGGAAGATATGGGAAAGTTTGAACAAATAGTATTTTTTATATAAATGGAAGTTGGAAAGCACATTTTGTATTAAAATTCTCTTCCCCTTTTAATTCACGAAATTTTTCTCAAGTTTGAAAATTCCTAAAAGTCATGTACGATTTTTAATAGAGCAACTAGTCTTTATGTGTTAAATTAGATCCCTCCCTAGCAGAGTAGTGGTGATTCTGTTGCCTTTCCATGGCTCTAATCCCAGCCTCCTTGTTTGCTACAGCTACTGCGCAAGTTTAGGCCTGGATTTGCAAACTAGTAACACAAAGGGTACATTTATCCTATGGGCTTTTTTTTTTTTTTTTTTTCTCTTGGCCTATGTATTTGGCTTCCTCGGTGGCATAGAGGTAAAGACTCCACCTGCAACGCTGAAGGCCCAGGTTCCATCCTTGGGTTGGAAAGATCCCCTGCAGAACAAAATGGCAACCCACTCTGGTATTCTTTCCTGAGAAGTCCCATGAACAGAGGACCCTTGCAGGCTATATAGTCCATGGGGTCACAAGAATAAGATATAACTTGGCCGACAAACAACTTTCACACTTTAAAAAAAAAATGTGGCCAATATTTTAAAAATTGGAAATTTTACTTAAAAGGCAGATTCTAGTTTTACTAAAAACTCAGAATATTTTCAAACATTCAACCATAGCTGAGACTTTCCTTCTTAGAGGAAGTATGGACAGTCCAGTTCAGTTTCAGCCGTTCTCCAACTGACTGACTTCACTCACAGGCATTACCTGCTTGGCCTCTATAGGGACGTCCAACCTCTTCTCATATCCCTTCTTTTGCCCTTCCCTCCAACTTAGTACATACCCATTACTTCTCCACATTGTCAAAAAAATAGCTTTCTAAGCAGGTTTGATCGAATCTCTTCTTGATTTGCTCATTGTTCTCAGGATAAAATCCAAACTCAGAATGGCTTCATGATCTTGTCTGCCTGCTCACTCACACCGTTCTGCTCCTCACCTCTTCCCAGCTCTGATTACTACTCAGAATCAGCTGTTCCCAAACCAACTTCCTCAGGTCTATGCTTCCTCTCTACACCTTCCTTCCTTTCTCTAGGTTGTCATGCTCATCCTAAAAAACTGCTCTGACATCCTGCTCCAGGAAATCTTTCCCCAAAGCCTTTCCCTCCTGCTCTTCCTTTGTGACACCAAAGCAACCTGAGTTCTTCTGAATTCTTTATTAAAATTGTTGAGGACCCCAAACACCACCAACAGATGTTAAACCTGGGTAGGCTGAAGTGGGGTTAACCGTTCTTGGATTAAGACCAGCGTTATTTTCGAGTCTAGACCTCTGACCGAGTTTGGCCCCAAGGGTGAAGTGTGACAGGTGTGTGTAAGGGTCCACTCCAGTAGGAACTCTGGAGACTACCGCAGCTTTACGTTTCAGGCCCGTTACTGCCCGTGAGGTGCACTAGGGAAAGCTAGCAACCAGTGTCTGAAGTCCGCGGCGAGCGCAGCTTCGGATTGGATAAAGCGGTGCATGCCGGTAGCGACTGTGCCTTCGAAGTGCTTGCTGGGAATTGTAGTTCTCAGAGCCGGAAGTAGGAGGGGTGGCAGGGATAGAAACCGCGGCTGAGGCAGCAATCAATGCTGCTGCCGTCACCCGGCCATAGCGCATCAGTCTGAGCCCACCCGCCGTGGGTGCCTCCTTGATTCCCGAGGGGCTCTGGGAGCCCTGAGGGGCGAAGCGACAGGGACGCCTCTCTTAAGAGGCGACGTCGCAGCCCCGGATGCGGCCAGAGGGCGCGGGAATGGAGCTTGGCGGCTGCGAGGAGGGCTTGCCGGAGGAGAGCAGGTGAGCTGGGGAAAGTCGCGCGGGGATGGATGCGCTGAAGCCGGGAGAAGCTTGGGAAGGCTCCTAGAGCACGGGGAGACGGACAGGAGGACTGCTGTTGTGGGCGACTTGTTCGGGAAGAACTTCTGAAAGGAGAGACGGGGAGGTTAGATCGGGCGGACGAGGGAACGGGCTTACGGAGAGAGAAGGAGGGAGGGTAGGCTATGTTGAGGGCGGGGGGCGGTGGAGGGCGTGCAGCAGTGGGTAAAATTCAGACCTAGGGCTGCTGCTGGGGAGGAGGTGGACATTCAGAGGTGCTGTGGTGAGATTTCATAGGCCAGAGTCTATAGATAGCGGTAGGGGACAAGGTAGGTGCCCCGGCTGAAACTTGCGGTGACAGCAGTTCAGGCCAATGTTAAGAAGGTTGAAGTAAGAATTTCTGGGAGCAAAGGTTAGGCAATGTGAGTGACCTAGACAGAAGCTTAGGCAGAATGAATGTGAGGAAGAAGGCTTGAAGGAGGGCCTGTGGGTGAAAGTGGGCGATTGTAAAGGCAGTGGAGTGGGTGTGAGGGCTTGCTAATGAGACTAGCGATTGCGTTCGTGCCCTTTGTCAATGCTGGATCCCTGTCAGACAGTGACAGGACCTCCCTGTATTTAAACCCGTCACTCCTTACCCACATTGCAGCTGAGCGATTTCCCATTTGTTTATATGAAACTGCTATCAAGTTCTTACCTTCTAGAAATTAGAAAAGCTGAATGTTGGCTTGGACTCCAGCTGTACCTCTTTGTAGGTGTTGCTTCATTAATAACTCTTCTCTTAACCTCTGAAGAATCTGGAATGGACAGGATAGAGCAGGAATGTGGCTTAAGGAAGTCCTTCTTGGCTTTTAAAAACATTCAGATATAGTTAGAGTCTCCGGAGCAGCTAGAATCCAAAGACTGGAATATTTACCTCTGAAAAAATATCAACAGGGGAAAATTAATGAGATTTTGTACATGGGTGAAGACCTAGCTATTTCAGAGTGACTCCTCTTTTACGTGCATGGTTAGCCTGTGGCCTGCTGTACAAAACCTAGCATGACAGGACTTGGGGTTACTGCATGAGATCTGTGAATGATGTGTTCAGTGAAACTGAAGAGCCTACTTCCCTTTTCCATGTTTCAGTTTCTGCTTATGTGTATTTGGCTCTTTATTCTTCCTCCAGATGCTCCTTGTAAAAAGTCTTATATACTTTCTAAACAAATTTTAGGATTATTTTTATTTCCTCTACCAGTTCATGTGGGAGAGGCTAGGTTGGAAATTCAGATTTCCTCCCAGCTGAATTATTTATTTATTTAATGTATTTAACAAATACTTATTTACTACATACCAGGCATTGCTTAAGAGCCTTACAAGTGTTATTAAATCCTCATAACAGCTGGGTGAGATAGGTGCTATATTATCACCATTTGACAGGTGAGGAAGCTAAGACATAGGATAAATAATTTGCCAAGGTCATACAGTAAATCCTTGGTGGAACTGGGATTCAGGCAGGCTCTACTTCTGATATTTATGCTATACTACCTCTCACTGTGCTAATATGCTGGGACAAAGAAATGTATAAGGGAATAAATTTTATAGCATTCTTTGCCTGTCATTAACGTTACTAAGGCTTCTCCTTTGCAGGTATCTTTTTCTATTATTCTTTCCATGCTTGCTTCTTTACCAATGAACTTTAGTCAAAACTTAATTTCAGCATTTGGATTATCCTCACGAAATTACTGTTAACGTTAAGGTAGCCTACTCTCTGTTGGTGACTAGTTAACTTAGAATAATTTATTTAATGGGACTTTGTGGCACCGATGGCCTCTTCAGTTCTAGGTAGTCAAATGGTAAATAAAATACATGACTTGTGCCTGAGAATTGAGGCATTGTGGCTGGATTACTGCAAACTTAACCTTTCTTTGGCCAATAAAACACCCAATTCAGAAGACATCTTCTTGATGAGATGGCATCGTTTTTTTTAATATATGAAAGATAAAATAAAATTATATTCTGAAAGCAGTTGATGGAGTGAAATGTGCATAAGTTTATAGCCAGGTAGAGCTGCATTTGAATTCTAGCTCTACTGAATTCTGAGCCTGAATGGGAAGAATGATGCCTTCCTGACTGGTGAGGATTCAGTAAGATAATGTGAAAAAAGCTCCTCAGAGAGTGCTGATATGTACTGAACTCAGAAAATGTCTACTTCCTTCCCCTCCCCAGTTTTCTTGAAATACGATGAGCGTGTGTTTTTCCAGTTGTTGTTTGCAATGATGTTATTGCTTGTGCTTCCTCCTTCCATGGTTTCTCTATCCAAATTGAACAAACTGGGGACTGGGGTGTTGGCCCAGAATTTTTTTTTTTTTATATTTATTTATTTGACTGCATCCAATCTTAGTTGGGGTATGTGGGATCTTCCATTGTGTTGCACAGACTCTCTAGTTGTGGCACCTGGGCTCAGTAGTTGCAGCGCACAAGCTTAGTTGCTCGGTGGCATGTGGAATCTTAGTTCCCCAACCAGGAATAGAACTCAAGTCCACTGCGTTGCAAGGCGAATTCTTAACCACTGGACCACCAGGGAAGTCACTTGGCCCAGCTTTTAACTTCATCCTTGGAATGGAATGTCATAGATTCCCCTATTGCTTTCCATCTAGCTAGTAATCACTNTGGCATGTGGAATCTTAGTTCCCCAACCAGGAATAGAACTCAAGTCCACTGCGTTGCAAGGCGAATTCTTAACCACTGGACCACCAGGGAAGTCACTTGGCCCAGCTTTTAACTTCATCCTTGGAATGGAATGTCATAGATTCCCCTATTGCTTTCCATCTAGCTAGTAATCACTAGAAAAATGCTCTAGTGCTTAGGGATGATACTTCACTTTTCCTAGACTTTCCTAAATACCAATTGTTCGGAAGGTGTCTGGTGAAACTACTGAACGGTAATAGGAATGGTTCTTCTAGAATTGTTGTGTTACCCTCAGCTGACTTGGACTATGCCATCTCCTTCTGATCTTGGAATGCAACTACTTACAAAGTTTTCCTGGTTTAGTGATTCAGATAGTCAGAATTCAAGTAGTAAGATACTGTTTAGTATCTCCAAACTGAACTCGTTTCATTGACCAAAACCTGTTCCTCCTCTGTCCTCTGTCTCAGTTAATAGGGTTTTCCATTCAGTCAGCCAAGCCAGAAACCTAAGTGAAATTTGATACTTCCCTCTCCTTCATTTGCTATATCCAAGTAGTCCCTAGGTCCAGTGAGTTCTGTTTCTGATTTTTCTCCTGAAGCTTTTTTCCCCTCCATTTCCAAATATATTGGCTTATAGTGTTTTAGGAATGGCCAAATGTAGGTGCTTAAACAAAAATTTGTCCCTGTCTGTGTGCTGTTTTTTCTGATGTGTCGACTTCATTCTCAGCAGTTTTTTCTACAGGATAACCCTTGGCAACTTCAAGTTTAACAATCCATCCAAAAAAGGAAAACAGCAATGCCAATAGGTATAGCAAAAGTGAAAAATTTTGGACTGACTTATGTTACTGGTTTTTTTTTTTAGTGTTACTGTTCTTGTAATCAGGGTATGAAATATGTTGCTCCATCAGGCCTAAGTTATCTGCCCCAACTTTGGATCCTGGCATACCTTTGGTGGTACTTCATGGACCGGGTCAAGTGCCAGAGGGGTGATTTCCCTGTGAAAAATCAGTATTCTGATACCAAAAGAAAGAGGCATGAATTCTGGGCAGATGTAAACAAAATAAGGCCTTTATTATTTCTCATTGTGGATTCTCCCAGTAGCCTCCTGACTAAGCTCCCAGTCTGAACCCAGTCCCTCAATTCCAGATGGCCTCCACATTGCTACCAACATAATTTTTCCAGAATCAAAGTTACTATAGTATTTTGCTCAGAAATGTTAAGTGATTCCTCACCGAAAATAGAAAGTCAAAACTTTTTCTGGTATTCAATATGAAGGTTCCAGTTGCAAAACTATGACACTCACTCATTGTTACATCTCCTTCCTCACCATTCTGATTCCTGCTCTTCTACATTCCCTGCATTACCTCCTCTGCCTGGAGAGCTCTTAGTCGTCCTTTAAATAATGTCCTTTAGAAGGCATCGTTGACCTGACCTTTTTCGTCTCTCTTATTACAGTACTTCTCACTCTATAGCATTTTTTTTTTTTTAATGAGTGCCCATTTCCCCCATTGCACTCTGAATACCCTGAGAGCTGAGGACTGTTCTTTAACTCTCATAGGCCTGATGCCTAGCACAGTGCCTGGCATATAATTGGTATTCATTGAATATTTGCACAAGGAATGAAAACAGTAACAATTCGGTCACGCTTCTTATGGTCAGGCAGGTGTCATTGGTACTGTTGCTATTGAAAGGGCCTCTTTTTTTTTTTTCCCCCTTCCTCTTTATTCATTTTTCACATTTTCACGTTAATTTTCGTTTTCTATTTCTTCCCTTTCTTTCCATTTTTCCTTTGACCATGCTCTGAAAGTTTATATAGCACTGATGGTAAAGCAAGTGGATCACATGATTTGGGGGCAATCCATACTGCTAGTCCAATTATTTGTACACACTTCTGCCCCACAGAAACATAACTCTGAAGCTTTGGGGGAAAATTCTATTGTCAGAACCCAGGAGCAGGAGGTGTATCAGCTGACAGCATGGACCATAAGCTGAAGCTTTTCTCAGTATCTACCATCCCCACAGCTGTTTCTGCTTTTTATAGCTACTTTATCACTTCTTCCATAAATGGAGTTTTTTTCTGTTTTTTATTTTGTTTTGTAATCTTTCCTCCATAAACAGCCTACCTTGGTGATTATAGACCAGCTCTGTCCAACATGATAGCCACTGAGGTGATTAATGTCTGCTGCTGCTGCTGCTAAGTCGCTTCAGTAATGTCTGACTCTGTGCGATCCCATAGACGGCAGCCCACCAGGCTCCCCCGTCCCTGGGATTCTCCAGGCAAGAACACTGGAGTGGGTTTGCCATTTCCTNAAAAAGAAAATAGATAGAACTTTATTCTGCAGTTGGCTTTGCTGTTTGTTGATAAAAATAATTCAATTAGAGATGGATTATACTGTCCCTTGCCACATGGGCCTAGTTCTTCCTTGACATAGGGTGGGATGCTTAGAAAGACTTGCTTTTAATTTATGGTGATTAAAGAAGAGCACTTTGTGGGACTTTCCTGGTGGTCCAGTGGTTAAGAATCCCCCTTGCAATGCAGGAGACTCAGGGAACTAAGATCCCTCATGCCTTGGGGCAGCTAAGCCCTGCACACTGCAACTAAGACCCGATGCAGCCAAATAAATAAATATTAAAAAAAAAGAAAAGAAAAGAAAAGAAAAGCACTCTGTATACTTACAGAAGTGGCTCTACAAAGGACTGCTTTGAGTCTAATCTAGTCCTTGCTTGTGCCCAGATGAGGTTACATGTGACTGCAGGATACCATTCAAATAATTAATACCAAATAGGTTTAGTTTAGGAAAGACTGACCTCAGTTGCTAACAATCTGGGTCAATGATGAGGAGGAATATTTTACTTTCTATGGTGGTCTATTGACATCTAAGATTCAAATATGAATGGATTAATCCAGCCACTATGTATGGGCTTCATTCAGTTGAATTTAGTATTTTAACTCTCTGAAAATGAAAACAATATTATTAGGGAAAAAGGATCCTAAAAAAGGCAAAGACACTGAAGAGACTGATTATATAAATAAAGAAATTTTCTTAAGTTTACTTTTATCTCTACATGAGCATGTACCAAATATAGATGATTTGGTACATCTTAGAGTAAGAGCCCCATTCTTCTGTAGCTTTGGTATCTCAGGGACAATTCATGTTGGGGAAGAAAAGTTCTTTAGTTCATCCAGAAATTGTTAATAAATCTGAATGCTCAAGGTTTCTAGAGTTTCAGTGCTCTTTGTAAAATTTTGAGATCAAAGCCCTAGGATTTAGGGTACTTAGTGTCTACATGCAGGATTTATGATGATGTTCTTTGATGGTTAAACTAGTAAGATCAATATAGAATGAATCAGGACACAGATATGCAGAGTCACTTGAGGAACCAGACTGGCTCTCAGGCCTGCATAACTTGATTGTAACCTATCGGAATTGTGTCAGTCAGAACAGGCCAGATTAATCCTGAGGAAGCATAGCAGATGGAGAATCACTGAAGTAAAAGTTGGCAGTCAGTTGGCCTCTGTGATGGCAGTTTCTTACAGTACAACAATAAATGGCCTTTTAATGGCCACCTCAGTCCTGTGTGCATCTTGGTTACCTTGAAATATCTTTCAGGACTGGTTTAGAAATAGAACAGGGGAATGGCCAACAGGTACATGAGAAAGTGCTCCACAAGACCAGTGATGAGGGAAATGCAAATCGAAACCAGAGTGTCATCTCACACCTGTTAGAAGAGCTAGCATTTAAAAGTCAAGAGACAACAAGTGTTGGTGAGGATGTGAAGAAAAAGAGACCCTAGGAGGTTGTTGGTGGGATTGTAGACTGGGGCAACCACTTTGAAAAACAGTATGGCGATCCCTCAGGATATTAAAGATAGAATTGGCGTATGATCCAGCAGTTCTCCTTCTGAGTGTATATATATATATCCCAAGGAAACAAAATCACTATTTCTTAAAGATATCTGCACCACCATTTTCATTGCAGTATTATTTAAAATAGCCAGGATATGGAAGCAACCTAAGTGTCCACTGATAGATGAATTGATAAAGAAAATCCCCCCCAGACACACACACGGGAATATTATTCAGCCATAAAGAAGGAAATCTAGCCATTTTTAACAGCATGAGTAGTGGGGATTATGCTAAGTGAAATAAATCAGACAGAGAATGGCAAATAAGTATTATCTCACTTGTATGTGAAATCAGCAAAACCCATAGAAACAGAGAACAGATTGATTACCAGAGGCAAGGGATGAGGGGGTGGGGGAAATGGGTAAAATGGTCCAAAGGTACAAAGTTACAAGTCAGTTTTAGGGGCATAATATAGAGCATGGTGACTATAGTTAACAGTTCTGTATTGTGGTAATATATTTGAAAGTTGCTAAAAGAGTAGATCTTAAATGTTCTCATCACAAGGAACAAAAGTTATAACTGTGTGAGGTGATAGATGTTCACTGAACTTATTGTGGTAATCATTTCACAGTATATATGTATATCAAATCATGATGTTGCATGCCTTAAACTGATATAATGTTATATGTCAGTTATATCTTAGTAAAACTTGGTGGGGGGAGAAATAGAACAGGGGAGCCTGGTGACTCAAATGTTTAATGACATAAGGTTAAAAAAACCTGATGTCTCCCCATTTGAATAAATTCTTGATCTCAAGGGCTCTAGAGTAGAAGATCAGAGTGAGAGCCATCTGGCTTTTCCTTTTTAGATAATACTGCTGTACCAGACCTAGCTTCATTCATTTTATTTTATTTGTCTGCCATTACTCTATTCATCCACTTTTCAAAAATGGCTCAGAAAGTGTGCAAAATGTAGGAGAGGTTAGTTTTAAGCACTGATGGAGTTAGAAAGGATTTCAGTTCAGAACCCTCCTACCCTTGTAGCTGTTTAAATGATGCTAAACTGGTTATGGTAAAAGTCCCGTGAAGAAACTACAACCATCCCCAGGACTGTCATTGAAGAGGAAAGAGCAGCATTCTAACAAGATATGAAAAAGCTAGGCCGAGTGTACAGCATAGTAGTCGGGGGCCCAAGAGGAGGAGTTTGATACCTCATCTCCTCATGTTTTCCTTATCCATTTGATTCTGTGCATCCAGTTCTTTTTATTCAGTTGCAGCTGGTTTTGAGTTTATATTGGGTCGGAAGCTGTATTGAGAAAATGCTGGGAATTTGGGAGGAACCTTGAATATCATCTAGGGCAGCAATTTTTAGACTTTCCCACTGAAGTGCTTCAGATGATCCAGGAGAATAAGCCAATAGCTGATTGACTTGGGGACATGTCCTAAGTGGCTTAGTGCTAGCTTAGGACATTTTTGCCTCAATTTTAGCTGAAAAAATCATGGGCAATTTTTATTCTTATCTATAATATTTGTGTACAGATATATATACTTAATACTGGAAATACAGTTAATAAAAAGTTGTTTTTTGACTTTTTTGTTCAGCCAAAGGTTTCTGGTTTTCAGCAAATGCCCTTCATCTCTTTATA
Organism: Neotragus moschatus; assembly: GCA_006410615.1. Classification (NCBI taxonomy): domain Eukaryota; kingdom Metazoa; phylum Chordata; class Mammalia; order Artiodactyla; family Bovidae; genus Neotragus; species Neotragus moschatus. The sequence goes on from SJYA01000375.1 coordinate 2,509,679, forward strand.
TAGTCCTCACATAATGTCATTGCCCAGAAATGGATCTTTACCAACTGAGCCACTGGGGAAGCTCAGAAATGAATCTTAATGGCTCACAAGCCAAGAAACACAGGGTTACGGGCTACTTGTGTGAGGATAAAATGATAGTAGATAAAGATCACCTTACAAAGAACAATATGCTATGTAAATATGAAGGCTTTTTTAAACATTTTAAAATCTTAGTATTCTTTATAGCTTCAGTCCTCTCAGAATTGGGTCTTACACCCAAGTGAAAAATTAATAGGGGAGATAATGTTAGGATGTGGGACAGGAGGCCTCTTGTCTTAGACTTTCTTTGACATGGTATGGTCAAGTACAACAAAGAAACTAACCATTGGTATAATTGATGGCCTTGCAGGAGGGAGCACTGGCAGTTGCTGGGTAATTTGAAGACTACTGTGGAGGGTTTAGTGTCAGCCAACAGCCCCAATGTCTGGTCCAAGTATGGTGGCCTGGAGCGGCTTTGCAGAGACATGCAGAGCATCCTCTATCATGGGCTCATCCATGACCAGGTATGTATACTGCTTCTTTTCTTTTTTTGCCAGATTGGCCAGATCACTTGTTGGAAAGAAACGCTTGCATTAAGTTGTTGGCAGAGAGAAGATGAAGGCAACTGCGTGTGTGAGCCCTTGAGAGCAGGACTGTAATATGATGATAATGAGGAGAAGGACAATGTGATGATGAATCATTAAAGTCTTCCTTTTAAGAGTATCCTAGGATATATCTGAGAAATATTTACAAGATATTGGGGTTTTTAGACTATCCTTTGAACATCATTTTGTAGATAACTGGTTGATGCTTATGAATTATAGCTTTTAGTTATAGCTTACTTTTTTTTTCTGTATAAACTTTGTTGATGTTGAGCTTCTTTTCCTTATATCCTCCAACACTCTAATAAGCTTTGAGTATGAAAAATGAGTTAAATCTCAGTGGTTTCTGCTTCAGTTCTCAATAGCAGTTACTCCATTTGCAGTGTTTTAAATAAGGTCTGGTTCTGGGTAGAACTGTCAAGTGGGTCATTGGATCTGATTCTCCACTTAAAAAAAATCAAACCTCATATATATGTGCACAATTTGTGTTCCCAAACACTCACGCTCTTCCCTAGTCAGGGACTAGTTTTCTTTCCTGAAACCTTCTAATGAGCTTGGCATGTCTTCTTTTTTAATCAGAGGTTATTCTCAACTAGCAGTCACACTGGGAAAAAATGAATTGGTATTAAGATAGTCATAGTTAATAGGATTTATTGTGCTACCTTCCCTTCCAAAATAGTGTGTATTACCTCTAAACAAACTCTTTTAACCAGTTTTCTTGTTGAGTTTTTTCAGAATTCACTGGAAAAGTTGGCTTAGGTTAGATTCTTTTTATTCAGAGTAAGTTCTGAAAGTGAGGCCCTCTTTCTAAAGAATTTTGAAGATCTGAGGACAATTTTTATCCTTTAAAGAACTGAATTCTTCTCAATGGTCATCATTAGAATCTCACTCAAGGAGTTTGGATGCGACATTATATAGGAGACAGACATCTTCAGAATTAGACAGAACCTGGATTGAAATTGCTCAGGTCCTTGGGGAAAAAAATGACAGTAGTAATAATTATGGATCTCTGAGTCAGACTGCTCTTATTTTAATCTCAGTTTCACCACTGTGTGGTACTGAGTAAGTTACATGACTGTTAGTACTTCTGTTTCCTCATTTGTAAAATGAGGCGGTTACACTGGTATGTATCTCATAGAATTGTTGTGAGGATTAAATGAGATAATACCTGAAAAAGCTTTAGAAAGTGTAATACGTTGTCTGTCAGTCTTAACTGTTAGGTGATGTTATCTTTTTTGAGCTTTTTCTCATCTGTCGAAATGATGATAATATTACTTATGTCATAATGTTTGATAGAAAAATTAAATGAAACAGCATACAAATTGGCCTAACACAGTTCATGGTACATAGGAAGTAATTAATAAATGTTCCTTTCATTTTTTTTTTAAGTTTCAAGTTACATGTTGTCCTGTGAAAAAAAAATATGAACATTGGAATTTATAGAACAAATGATTTAACCCACCACAATCTTGCTTCTGCCCTTACCATTGTTGTTCTTGCTACTGAAGTTTAAGTAAGTTCGTGTTACCAAATCCAGTGCACATCTTCCCTCTGAACACTGTCTTGTGTTCTTCACTGTTGAACATCAGCAGACCTTGACTCATGTTGCATTATTATCTTCAGTCTCAGAGAGACCTCCTTCTACCCCTATGACCACTCTTTCTTAGTTTCTTTCCCTGGAATTTCTTCCTCTCAGATTTTCAGTTCAGTTCAGTTGCTCAGTTGTGTCCAACTTTTTGCGACCCCATGNCCTTGACTCATGTTGCATTATTATCTTCAGTCTCAGAGAGACCTCCTTCTACCCCTATGACCACTCTTTCTTAGTTTCTTTCCCTGGAATTTCTTCCTCTCAGATTTTCAGTTCAGTTCAGTTGCTCAGTTGTGTCCAACTTTTTGCGACCCCATGGACTGCGGCATGCCAGGCTTCCCTATCCATCATCAGCTCTCAGAGCTTAGTCAAACTCATGTCCATCGAGTCAATGATGCCATCAACTATCTCATTCTCTATGGTCCTCTTCTCCTCCCACCTTCAATCTTTCCCAGCATCAGGGTCTTTTTCAGTGAGTCAGTTCTTTGAATCAGGTGGCCTAAGTATTGGAGTTTCAGTTTCAGCATCAGTCCTTCCAATGAATATTCAGGACTGATTTCCTTTAGGATTGACTGATTGGATCTCCTTGCAGTCCAAGAGACTCAAGAGTCTTCTCCAACACCACAGTTCAAAAGCATCAATTCTTCGGCACTCAACTTTCTTTTTAGTCTAACTCTCACATCCATACATGACTACTGGGAAAAGCATAGCTTTGACTAGATGGAACTTTGTTAGCAAAGTAATGTCTCTGCTTTTTAATATGCTATCTAGGTTTGTCATAGCTTTCCTTCCAAGGAGCAAGCATCTTTTAATTTCATGGCTGCAGTTACCATCTTCAGTGATTTTGGAGCCCCCCAAAATAAAAGTCTGTCACTGTTTCCATTGTTTTCCCATCTTTTTGCCATGAACTGATGGGACCGGATGCCATGATCTTAGTTTTCTGAATGTTGAGTTTTAGGCCAACTTTTTCATTCTCCTCTTTCACTTTCATCAGGAGGCTTTTTAGTTGTTTGCTTTCTGCCATAAGGGTGGTGTCATCTGCATATCTGAGGTTATTGATATTTCTCCCAGCAATCCTGATTCCAGCTTTGCTTCATCCACCCTGGCATTTCGCATGATGTACTCTGCATAGAAGTTAAATAAGCAGGGTGACAATATACAGCCTTGATATACTCCTTTCCCGATTTGAAACCAGTCTGTGGTTCCATGTCCAGTTCTAACTGTTGCTTCTGACCTGCATACAGATTTCTCAGGAGGCAGGTCAGGTGGTCTGGTATTCCCATCTCTTTAAGAATTTTCACAGTTTATTGTGATCCACACAGTCAAAGGCTTTGGCATAGTTAATAAAGCGGAAGTAGATGTTTTTCTGGAACTCTCTTGCTTTTTCAATGATCCATTGGATTTTGGCAATCTGATCCCTGGTTCTTCTGCCTTTTCTGAATCCAGCTTGGACATCTGAAAGTTCACGGTTCATGTACTGTGAAGCCTGGCTTGGAGAATTTTGAGCATTACTTTAGTTTTTAATAGAGTCCAGTCCTACATCCTTATCTCCTCTTACTTTGTACATTTTCCTAAAACAGTCTCATTCACTTGCATTGTTTTAATCATCACCTGTACACTAACAATCCCCAGCTTAGACCTCTCTGCTGAATTTTAGATCCACAAGACTACCTATCTGCTATACATTATCATTTGACTGGCTGTCCTACAGGCTAAGCACAGCATGACCCAGAACAAACTTATCTTCTCTCATAAGATTGCCCTTCCTCCTGATGTTTAAAAATACTAATCTGTGGCATTGCCAGCTCCTCAGTCTCCCAAAGCCAGAGTTGGGAACTGTACCAAAAGGTTTTATAAAAACCCAATACAGATTTCCCAGACTGAGGACCTACCAGATTAGAGGCACCATCATTTAGTGGTTCACGTACTTGCATCTTGATAGTAAAAAAGTTCTTTTCTTGGCTCTGTTACTAATTTTACATCATCATCTGGAGTAATCATTTTACTGTAATCACAAGACAGTTTTACCATCTGTGCCAGAAAGAGAAAATGTGTCATGATGAAATAGTGAAGTGAAATTTCTGAAAGATGCTTGGTAAATGCACCACAATATTATTGTTATGAATAAGTAATAAGATCTGTGAAGGCACTTGGTCACCAGAATGAACTCTATTAAAGTATATGGTCACCTACAAAATAGCAATGGTGTTAGTTGGTGGAAGCAGAGCAAACCAGACAAATCTATCATCCACATACATTTAGCAACTACAGGCTCAAGTGAGAAGAATTAAATACAAAAGATCCACACCACCTTCACCGCAGCTCTGTTCTGCCTTGTAAAGATCTAAAAATTAAAGCCGGTGTCAAGGACTTGTTTTTTCCCTCTCATTTCCTCTCTAAAGATTAAGGCTTTCAAAGGCTTCTAGCTGCTGTGTCATCAGGAAGCTATTCTGGGTGTTGTGCCCTTGGAGGGGGAAGGGATACAATGATTCATACTGGGCATCTCTCTTTTGTGCTTTTCTAAGGATGTGTTTTGGAATGTGAACTGTGTTTTTTTTTAATCACTCAGGGCCTTAGGAAGCTATAACATCATAACCTTATTCTTAAAGGAATCTCATTTTCCTTGACATCCTGCATCTGGACTACCTTTTAGTCTTTCCACAAGGCACAGTGTGTTTGATAACCCCTTTTCTGCTGCTTGGAAATGTGGAGACGCTTAACCCCCAAGATTTCTGAGCTGACTATAAGTGCAAAGATCCCCCCTTCTCTACCACTAAGAAGAAACCTGTAGTTGGCATATAGATGTTCCCATTTAAAAATAACAATAGTAACAAAAAAGACCTCTTGAGTATGTGTATGTTTATATTTGTCTGTACTCTGCGGCATGTGGAATCTTAGTTCTCTGACCAGGGATCAAACACGTGCCCCCTGCTTTGGGATCATGGAGTCTTAACCATTGGACCACCAGGGAAGTCCCTGTTTATTTCTTTTCTGAATATGTAAATAGCATGAGTATTTTTATTTAAAAATTATTGAAGCGTTTAGAAGAAAGTAAGTTATTACCCTGTAGATAAGGGCAGTCCTGATCATAAATCTGACTGCATTTGCACAGAACAGAGGAGTAAGCCTGTCCCTTTTTGTCCTAAATCCTCATGCTCACTTTTCTTCCTTACCAGTAAATGTCCTTTGTGTCATTTCTTCCCCTCTCCCCAGAATAGGGTACTTTCATCTTCATTAAATACCTGTAGCAGATATCTTTTCTCCTCAATTCTTTTTTTTTTTTCTTTCCTCCTCAATTATTTTCTTAACATTGTCTGTGAATTTATCTGCTGCTTCTTGGTCAGCAGAAGCCACTTCTCCAAACTGCTTTCTAAAAATTTTAAACCATCCTTTGTTGGCATTAAATTCTCCAGCTTTAGATCCTCCACCTTTTTTGCTTTCAGTTGTCACATAATGACTTTGCTTTTTTCTTGAATCATATTAGAATCTTTAGGGATGTCTTCTCTATAACAATCTTGTACCCACATAAAAGCTGATTTTTCAATACGTGATTAAAGTTATTTCTCAAATAGTACAAGATTTTTGTGCCTGCTGGAATAGCTACAGCAACAGCCTCACAAAATTCCTTTTTTTTTTTTTTCACCATAGTCCTTATACTGGATTCATTTATCTTGAAATGGTGAGTAACTGCACCTGCAGGCCTCAATCTATGGTGTAGATTTGACTTTTCCTTATAATGCCATGACTTTTCTCTGCTTCTTGGAAGCACTCCCAACATTGCTAGTGGCACTTCATCTGGGTCCCAGAGTGTTATTCAGAATTTTTACTATTACATTAAACACAATGGAAAATACATGAGAGCTGGGAGAGGTCACTTTTTTACCACAGTACGTATTTTACTGAAGAGCCAAACAGCTCATACAGAGATGATTAGTGTCACATGGCATTTTGAGTGGACACTTGCAACATTTGAGCTCATAACAATGACAGGAGGTGGCTACAAAATTATAGTAGTACATAATTGCATAAAATTAACTGTGCAATTATGATTTGATGTTCTATATTTGTTTACATTTCTTGTGACTGCAAATGGTACCATCTATGGCCCCTAAGCGTTTGTGTGTGTAAGTTTTCATAAACTTTAACTTTTTGTAATAGGTGTGTATATATTTTATGGTCATAAATGATAAAATAGGCTAGCATCTACATATATTTTATGGATTCATGAGATATCTAACTTTCCTAATTTTTTTTCAATATTTCCAAGCTATGCAGTTCATCTATGAGTTATTTTCAAATTGTTACAAACCTTCAAAATTTTTTTCCAATATATTTATTGAAAAAAATTCCACGTAGAAGAGGACCCACACAGTTCAAACCTGTGTTGTTCAAGGGTCAGCTGTATAACCTTCTATATCATATACATATATTACCTCCTTTAAAGAACAGTTAGAATAGTTTTTAACAATTGATCTTTAAAAGGGTGACTATCTGTATGTGTTCCTTTGATTGCTGTTGAGAACCTTTATTGTGGCAAAGGAAGGTTAGGCTTTTCTTTTTCCTCTCTTGGAATATGGATATGAGAATGAGATGTGGTCCAAAATGGTAATGATTTGTTTACCTTATGTGTTCCTGAAACAGGTGTGTTGCCGCCAGACTGATTACTGGCAGTTTGTGAAAGACATTCGCTGGCTCAGTCCCCACTCAGCCCTTCATGTGGAGAAGGTAAGAAGTAAAGGTAACCACAAGGCTTCGTTGTTTGATATTCTGTATGCAGAGTCTCCTAGGCTAGAGGGATGGCATATGGCAAGTTTCCTATTAACTAAGAAGAGGAAATTATTTCTGTCAGACTGATTTGGAGAGGAGGATGCTTTAAAAAATAAGCCTTACACACTCCTTGCTCTAGGCCACTTTCCCTTCTCTAGGGAAGGGGTACAAAGTTTTGTTATTTTCAAAAGATTTGCAAATATGGGACAAGAATGAAGCTTTTCAGAATCCAGAGCAAATGGCAAGAAGTTTTCTGAATGGTTAGAGGTAAATAGGACTGATATGTGGTAACTGCTTAAGAAGAGGATACACCAAATACAAAAAAAATGTGAGGTTCCTGGAGGCCAGTGTCAAATGGAACTTAATACATTCCCAACAACTTTAGCTTCCGTTGTAGCCCTCTGCTCTCCTGTTCTCTCAGCTCATTATAGTAGCCCTGATTCCCAGCCAGGGACAGAGCTCCAGGAGGTTAGGTAACTTGACCAGACTTACAAAACTAGTTCCACAGCAATCACTGCCAAATATATGTATTTATTTAACCCTTGGTTGTGGAAATTTTCAAGTGTAGTCAAAATTAGTGAAATGAACCCAAATATCCATCACCCATCTCCAGTACTTACTGATTCATGACCAGTCTTGTTTCATGTATATTACACTTACTGCCAGGTTCATTGCTGAGATGACGTCTGGAAAAATAACTTATTTTTAAATGATCAGGGAACCAAATAACAGGGTGGTCACTCTGGCCCATTTTTTCTGAAAAAAGACCAGAGCACAGTGATTCTTTTTTTTTTTTTTTTTGGTCCTTATCACTTTATTTTTCCCACCAAACCCCCCTCTCTAACTCTCTTTTCTAAAATGTGTTGCTATAATCATTTCCTCTTAGAAGCTACCTGAAAGTGCCATCTATACTTTTTTTTTTTTGCACTGATTGTGGGCTCAGAAACCTTGCTTTTAGAAATAGCCAATAGAAGTATGTTTCAAATAGAAAATGCTGTGGTGAGAGCCAGAAAGAGGTGCTTAGGTGGTTTCTCTTTGGTAAAGAATCTTTGGGGGCATTTTTCCTAGATTTCTTACCCCAGGTTTTTCTTGCCTTCTTTTCTGGTTGTTGTTTAGTCACTAAGTCTTGTCTGACTCTTTGTGACGCTATGGACTACAGCACACAGGCTTCCCTGTCCTTCACCATCTGGAGCTTGCTCAAACTCATGTCCATTGAGACAGTGATGCCATCCAACCATCTCATCCTCTGCTGTCCCCTTCTCCTCCCACCTTCAATCTTGCCCAGCATCAGGGTCTTTCCCAGTGAGCCAGTTCTTTGCATCAGGTAGCCAAAGTACTGGTGCTTCAGCTTTAGCATCAGTCCTTTCAAAGAATATTCAGGACTGATTTACTTTAGGATTGACTGGCTGGATCTCCTTGCAGTCCAAGAGACTCAAGAGTCTTCTCCAACACTATAGTTTAAAAGCATCAATTCTTCGGCCCTCAGCTTTTTTTATAGTCCAACTCACATCTGTACATGACTACTGGAAATACCATAGGTTTGACTAGATGGACCTTTGTTGGCAAAGTAATGTCTCTGCTTTTGAATATGCTGTCTAGGTTGGTCATAACTTTTCTTCCAAGGAGCAAGCGTCTTTTAATTTCATGGCTGCAGTCACCATCTACAGTGATTTTGGAGCCCAAGAAAATAGTCTGTTACTGTTTCCATTGTTTCCCCCATCTATTTGCCATGAAGTGATGGGACCGAATGCCACGATATTCATTTTTTGAATGTTGAGTTTTAAGTCAGCTTTCTTCCTCTCCTCATTCAGCTTCATCAAGAGGCTCTTTAGTTCTTCTTCACTTTCTGCCATAAGGGTGGTATCATCTGCATATCTAAGGTTATTGATATTTTTCCCAGCAATCTTGATTTCCAGCTTGTGCTTCATCCAGCCTGGCATCATACTCTGCATTTAAGTTAAATAAGCAGGGTGACAGTGTGCAGCCTTGATGTACTCCTTTCCTAATTTGGAACCAGTCCATTGTTCCGTGTCCAGTTCTCACTGTTGCTTCTTGACCTGCATACCTGAAATAGGAGACTCTAGGAGAGAACCCAGGGGGTCAAGTTCATTTTTCCTCTGAATATTCCAGAATAGATGCTTCTTTGGAATCAGAACATAAAAAGACAAATGTAACAGCTTTGTCCTCTCCTGGAGCTGCATATTATGTCTTAACTGCTTAGCCCCTTTCCAGTGGTCCACACCAGCAGGGCCATTAATCTCTTCCCTCCTTCTCCTTCTGCAACATCTAGATGTTAGCTGGAGGGCAGATACCTCTGACTAACTCCACTGACCTTGCTTAGTTTAGTTTTCATGCCATTAGGCCTCAGCTTTGCTGGATTGATCAGGATGTATATTTTGACTTATGCTTCTTTGCTCTCAGTTTATCAACTTGCATGAGAACGGCCAGAGCGGCACGGATGGCGTGAGTGAGCGTGCCGTGGCTGAGCTGTGGCTGCAGCACAGCCTGCAGTGCCACTGCCTCTCAGCCCAGCTCCGACCTCTGCTGGGGGACAGACAGTACATCAGAAAATTCTACACAGGTAGGTGGAGGTCACCTCTCCAGGACTGCTGCATGGACTTCCTCATTCTCCTTCACTTTACTATTCTTTATAGACCCACTCTTATCCTGGGGTCTCATACTTTTACTTGATATCACAGAGATTCTAATCAGAAATATGTATCCAGTCTTCTCTCTAACATCTTATGTAAAACACAGTCATGCTTTATGCTAAGGTATTTCCCCACTCTCTTACACACACAGATCAATAAGAATAACTACTATGGGGGGTAGGAAGGGAGAATGGGAACTTAGAGTGTCTTAAGGTGGACAGAGTTTCAGTTTAGGAAAGTGATAAGGGAGAGATGCTGGTGAGAGCTGCACAACAATGTGAATGTACTTAGTGCCACTGGCCTGTATAGTTCAATATGGTTAAGTAGTAAGTTTCATGTTATGTGGCTTTTACCACAATAAAAAGCATTAATAAAAGAATTTATACTATTTACTGAGAGTTTTCTATGTTCTAGTCAGTGTTATCTGTTTTTTATACATGCACACTCAACAGTAACTCTGAGAGTTGGGTATTAATACCCCTATTTTCTAATCAAAGAAGCAGCGCTCAAAGGAGGTCAGGTGACTGGCCAGAGTCTCCCAAAGCCAGAGGTCACATCTGGATCTTTCTGATTTTGTAGCCTCTTGTCATGGCCTCTTAGCTATACTGCACATGACTTAGCCTCTTCTGTACTTTATCTGTCCCTTATCCACAGTGATATGATTCTCCTTATCTTTTCCTTTTCCCTCTCTCCTTCTCTCACCTTCTCCCAGGGCCATATAGGGAGGCTGAAGTTCTGCCTAAGGGGCTCCATCACTGCCGTACTTTTCTCTCCCCAGATACTGCTTTCCTGCTAAGCGATGCCCATGTCACAGCCATGCTCCAGTGCCTGGAAGCAGTGGAGCAGAACAACCCTCGCCTGCTGGCTCAGATCGATGCTTCTATGGTAAAAGGGGCAGGGAATTATCTGTGTCTGTCTTCTGGCCTCCTAGAACTCACCATGATGTAACCCTGTGTAGCAAATTACTTCACTTGGGCAATTATGAGCTGAAAGGCTCTCATTAAAAACAAACAGAAAACTTAGAAGAGGAGGTACCATTAAGTATCTGTTGAAGTGAAAAGACTATTTGTAAGTAAGCTTAGGTCTATTTGAGGAGGGAGTTGTCTTTTTTTTTTTTTTTTATCCTTAAAAAATCTTTAGTTTGAGTAAGCACCTCCTAAAGGGCAGGCTTGAGAAAATGGCAGAGGGATGATTGTGAATCAAGCCGACTGTAGACAGAGCATCAGCTGTAGTGCAGCCTAATGTTACGTAGGATCACTTTTTCCAAGGAAATTTTGTTATTTTGTGTTGTTTATTTTTCACTCTCCCGGTCACTCATCCTATCACTAATATCAGTGCCTCGGCTAGAATGGAATCACGAGCCCTCTTTCTCTTGTGCAGGGATCCCCTGTCTCTCCTGGGTTTAAAATTTTGATTCTTGCTTGCCACCTATTGAATATTCTCTTCATGCCAGTCATGGTGCTATGCACAATACATGCGTCATCTCATTTAATCCTCACAACTCTGTAAAGTAGACATTAATCTCATTTTATAAAGGAGGCCACTGAGGGACAGAGTAGGTAAATCATTTGCTCAAAGTTTGGACCAAATAAGTTGTAATCAGGCCTGGCTTTTGAGCCCCAGTGTATCTGACTTCTGACTTCTCGTGTCTAATGTAGACTTAAGCCCTTTGCTGTATTGCCTTCACGATAAAGCGCTCCTGGTCCGATCACCTAGGATTCCAGCTGCAGAAGCCGTGATGTTTGCCAGGACTTTGAGCTTTCAAAGTCGTATGCTGTGGTAGAGGGTACCTATGCTGTCTCTATAGGTCCTGGCTGCAGTTTAAACCTCCTGTCAAAGGCCAGTTTCTGCCAGTGTTTCTATAATACTGCCCTGGGCCACTATCCTTGATTCTGACACTTTTTTTTTTTTTTTTCTCCATAGTTTGCCAGAAAGCATGAGAGCCCACTCCTGGTGACAAAGAGCCAGAGCCTGACAGCTCTGCCTGGTTCCGCATATACCCCTTCAACCAACAATGCTCAGCATTCCTACTTTGGGTCCTTCTCCAGTCTCCACCAAATCCCCCACCACAGCTTAGGTATGGGGGCAGTGAGGGATTGTGAAGACATGTATCTCCAGCCTTGGAAAACACCCACTGGCTATAATCGAGCCTCTGGTCAGTGCAGTTTGTCACACTTCATGTCTCAGTATGGAAGTCTTAAAGAGGAATATAGCAACTAGCCTAAGATAATGCAGTAGAATCATTAAAGTAACAGAGGAAAGAGATGTTTTAGTTTCCCCTGGGTTTCTAATTCACATTGCCAAGAAGGCATTTCAATAATAATAGTTAACATTTCTTTAGTACCTGCCACATGTCAGGCTCTGTTGTCATCAGTTTGTTTATTTATCTCATTTAATCCTCAAAACAGTCCTACGAGGTAGGTGGTATTATTATTGCTCATTTTCTAGATGAGGAATGCATACTGGTAAGCAAAGAAGCCACTGTCTCAAGAGCTCATGCTTTTGGCTTAGCTGCTTCTCAGTAAATTTTTACTTACTTTGAATGACTTAACCTTTTTTGAGGTGACATCATATGTCCTGGGCACCCCCGTTTAGGGAGTTCAGTCCTTAGCTGTGGAGAAGCCCTTCATACATACCAGCTCAAAAGCTCCCAGCTCACCTTTCCCTTCCCTTTCTTTTCATATCCTAGAAAGAAGATCTACTTCCTTTTCACTCTCTGGCCCGCCCGGAAAACCTCAAGAAAGCAGAGGGCATGTCTCAGCAGCAGAGGATCAAACCGTCCTAGACCTTCTGCTTCCAATCACTGCATTAGCCAAGGACTCCCCCTCGACCCCCAATGAGATGAGCTCCAGCACTCTGACCAGCCCCTTGGAAGCATCCTGGGTCAGCAGCCAGAATGACTCCCCAAGTGATGCCAGCGAGGGGCCTGAGTACCTGGCCATTGGCAACCAGGACCCCCGGGGCCGGACTGCCAGCTGTCAGAGTCACAGCAGCAATACCGAGAGCAGCAGCGCCAATTTGTTCTCCTCTAGCAGCTCTCAGAAACCAGACTCTGCTGCTTCTTCTCTAGGGGACCAGGAGGGAGATAGGCAGAGCCAGTTGTCCAGTGTCCTTCGCAGATCTAGCTTCTCAGAGGGGCAAACGCTCACTGTCACCGGAGGAACAAAGAAGAGCCATACTCGCTCCCATTCGGACACCAACATTGCCTCCAGAGGAGCCCCAGGTAATGATAACCACCAACCGCATGTCAGTAAGGTGGCCTCCGGAATTTCCAGTGGAAGGGAGATTTGTTCTTAAGGGACTTCAAATGGCAGGAAGAGAAGTTATGTTTCTGAAGATATGAAGAGTATCCTGCTTATAGTGAAAAAGAGACGTTTGTAATATAATGCGGATATCTAAATCCAGACTCTCTCTGAGGATACTTAGGTTTGTTCATTTATACATTGCTAAATAGTAAATGTTTTCTTGGATTCTTTCATAATTCTTTAGCATCAGAGGATAGTGTGACTAATCATAGTCTAAGTTTTAAATGTGTCTCTCAGACAGAGGGGAAATACTAATGAGCTTTAAAAATAATCCTGTTAAATTCCTTCCCTGATAAGTTTGGTCAGAATATAATAACAATAAGAGAGAGGCAAACTGATACTAGGATTCCCTGATTAACACTAGAGATGTAGTGAGTGTCGGGTGATGGAACCTAGTAAACAAGTAGGTGGGCTGACTGCTGCATCAGTAATTCAGGCTGAAAGGCAGTCGGGTAAGGAGCCCTTGGCTACTGGANAAATTTGGTCAGAATATAATAACAATAAAAGAGAGGCAAACTGATACTAGGATTCCCTGATTAACACTAGAGATGTAGTGAGTGTCGGGTGATGGAACCTAGTAAACAAGTAGGTGGGCTGACTGCTGCATCAGTAATTCAGGCTGAAAGGCAGTCGGGTAAGGAGGCCTTGGCTACTGGAACCACCCTCACACAAACACCAGCTGCTAGCAGAGAGCACCCCAGGCACGGCCAAGACGTGTATCACTGCGTTTGCTGCTTCCCTGCCATCATCTTTCCTAGTGGTGTCTGGCAGTCTTTGGTTGGGTTTCATTTGTAAGAACATCTCCATAAAAGCAAGTGGAACATGGACCTTTGTGCTCAAATCCAGTTCTGGGTGGAAAAGCTTTGGATTATAATATCAAAATAAAGCAAAAAAAAAATTAAAGCATGAAAGCAAGATATTCTTTACAACTAGAGCTGCTGTTGATTTGTTTATAATTTCTAACAAGTGAGAGCTAAGGCCCTCATCTGAAACTTCTGAATTGCAAACTTTTGTCTCTGTTTTCCCCTCAAGAATGTGGTTTGGCTCATTGGAACTGGTTCAGAAACCAAGAAGCCTCCAATTCAAAGTTTGTCTTCCCATGAGGTTTCTTAGATGTGAAGAGTGCATAGGTTAGACCCTTACTTCACATCTCATGGGGAAGATGTAGTGTTTGCTGTACTCTAGGTTGTTGGCCCTTGAGCGTGTAAAACTCCTCTCTCCCCATTCTTGAATCCATGTGGATTCCAGAAACCACAATAACCTGCATCGGAAAAGGGAGCCAGAGAAAACCTAAGCAGGAGGGTCTGAGGGAGTATGGATCCTGTGCAGCTTCTCATATGTGTCATCCCTTCTTCTGTACTAGGGTTCCCTCTCAGGAGTTACACCCCCACCTTTGCTGGTTAAAAAGACACTCTTTTTCTCACTCTCTGTTCTCATTTTCTGGACTCTCCTCTGCACCTGTCTGTCTACATACAGGAGGCCCCAGGAATATCACCATTATAGTTGAAGATCCCATTGCAGGTTTGGGAGCCAGTCTTCCTCCTCTCTGTCCACCACCCCCTGCCTCCTTTTGCTCCTGTGACCATCTTGCTTAGTGAAGAACTTCCTTTTCCATTCTGGTGTCAATCAAGCCTGGCTAGTCTGGTCCTGTTGTGATGCTTGGACCTGGTCGTAAAATGATACCGATATTTTGTGTGATATGTTTTCTGCTTATGACTTCCAAATGCCTCGTTCCTTCTCTCAGCAGCTTTTTGGAGGTGGAATTCATACTTGTCAATCCTGTATTGCCTAGAGATGAAACTGAGGCCTGCTATTTGTTAAGACGTCATGATGAATCAATGGCAGAATTTTTCTTACAACTGAGTACTTATTATGAATTACTTTATTTTCCTTGAATTAACACCAGAATACGTTTTCTCCTCTTTCTCTGGTCTTGGATGTGAGTGCATGTTTTTGCCTCGCCTGGAGTCCCCTGTTTCCTTTTTCTTTTGTCTGTCTTCCTTCCCCTGTAAATTCCACCTCCCCCAGCCCTACCCCTTCATTCCAGCCATCGCACAAGATTTTTCTCGTGACTTAAGTCTGTGTCTTTGGTTTTCACAGTGGTATTCAAGCTGCATGTGTGTTCCATTCTGGGTACAAAATGCATGGAAATACTGATGCTGGAATGTGCCTGCAAGGCAGAGTGATTAGGGTGTACTAAAAATGATGAATGGCTGAAGACACTGGGTATGTTAGCATGGCAGAGGTTAAAGAGAGACAAGCCTGCAAGATTTTTGTTTAGAAGAGCTTTGCCCTTAGGGAGATGAGAAACTGTGAGATGACAGATTTCAAGTCAGTATGAGGAATTTCTGAGAATTAGAGCTGATCAGTCGAATGGGCAGCTTCAGGAGGTTGTGAGGTCAGTGAGCAAAGCTGGACAGCCTTTTCATATACAGCTTCTCGCACGCATCATCCTTCCCTCTGTACTAGGGCTTTCCTGGTAAATGAACAGGGTGCTGGTATTGGAGTGTGTGTTGTGCATTGAGTTTGACTAGGGACCTCAGAGGTTGTGTCTGAGTCATGATTTCTCACCATGACATCATGGTGACTGCTGGTGTGTAGGGAGGAGCAGAGCCCACTGCCAGGGCCACCAGGGGAACACGGAGATTGCTTACCATGTAGGAGCATTTTTTTGTGAGAGGAGCAGTTGACAAATTGGCACCATCTGCCAGGGAAATGGGTTGGATGCTGCTCAGTCATTCATTCTGCCAGTGCGTCCTGCTCGTTTCTCAGGCACCCACCTGCTTTTCTGCCTGCTCGTCCTTCTGTGGCGCTGGGATATTTTGTGTTTCCTTTTGGAGAAGATCAGTTTCCATTTCCTGTGAACTGTGCCTGCTGCTGTTTCTCCCCTTTCAGTTCTCAACGTTCCTTGAAAACTTCTATGCAGACACTTCCTACCTTGCAACCTTCTTTTGAAACCCCTCCCTTCCTTTGCTGGGAAAGCTGAGTCCACAACCCTGGGGCTGAGCCCCTTGGTTACAGGGCCATCATCCTTGGCTTCTCTAGCATTGTTTTGATGCTTCTTTTAAGGATATTGCTGGCTGTTATTTTGTTGTTCTGCCAGTTCAAAAGTAGATTAAATGTGTAAATGTGACAAATTTATATTTCAGGCTCAAGAGAGGCCATATCCTAGTATTTTTTTTTAGTGACTTTAACCCTTCTGATATTGTTCTAAAGTCTAGTGTCAAGGGATCAGAAAAGCTGCAATGTGTTTGTGAGGACTGTTTTCTAAACTGGTTTATCAAGAGGGCAGAAATTGGCTGATACTCCTGAAACACTTGGTAAGAAGATGGAAGAGGAGAGAACCGATCATGAATCCACGTTGATTTCTTTTTCGCCTTTGTGTTGCTGCCTTCCAGATCTCGTTTTCTCTCTTTTCTCCTTAGAATACACTGACTTCCCACCTCCCTTCCTCTGTGTGTTCCTGCATTCTTGGATTGTGTCCTGTTGGCGTGCCCCCTCTCTCCTGTCCGGGAGGGCGTGGGGAATGGGAGCTGTTAGATACTGAAACTCCAAGGTTGGAAATATATGTGTTGCTCACCTCGTATGTGTTTTTACTCCCTGGTGGCCACTGACACTAGAATCCTGCAGTGATAAGTCGAAGTTGAGAGGCCCCTTGTCCTACTCTGGTCAAAGCAGTGAAGTCAGCACACCCAGCTCTCTGTACATGGAGCATGGTAAGTGAGCACTAGGAAGGCCAGGCTGCAGTCGTGTCTTTGCTGTGCTCCCCCTGTGCCTGCCACGCTCTGAGCTGTGTGGCTCATCTTAGCTCTGTGGAGGGGACACACCATACAGTCTCACCCTCCCCTTCATCATTTTCAACCCCTGTGCTAGAAATCACATGGCCCCACCATTTTTCTTGCTCCTCTTTGCTGTAGGAGTCCCACCATCTTCTGCTGTGGGTGTTACCACCGTGAATGTCTGGTGAGCCAGCTACAGTGGCTCTCTGAGTGGGTGAGAGAGACCTTGAAAAGAGGCCTTTGAGTGTCTGAGCCTAATGATCAAAAGATAAACTCCACATTGAAATTATCCATAAGAAGAAGACATTTGTTTCCTTGTCTGACTTGCAGCACAGGTTTTTTGTGTGTGTGTGTGTGTGTGTTTTTGTGGGTAGGAGGATGCGTAAGTCATCTTTAAATTTAGGTCGTCAAAGGGTGGTCTCCAGGCTCTCTCCATTTATTCCACCATTGTCTAACCTAGGCACTTAGCGCTTTGGGATTCTGAGATTTAGAGAAACTCCTTTAGAAGGTAGACATCTTTCTAACCTATTATTGGGAAAGACTTGTGAGCATCTTTAGCATTAAAATCATTAAATCTCTCAAAAACGCTTGGCTGTAAAGAAGATTTGCTTTTCAAAGCCAGGGCTTTTGACATCCACATTCCATTTTCCCACAGAGGGCAGTCAGTACCTGTGTTCAGGAGAAGGCATGTTCCGAAGACCATCAGAAGGACAGTCCCTTATCAGCTACCTATCTGAGCAAGACTTCGGCAGCTGTGCAGACCTGGAAAAGGTAAGGACAGTAAGGAGCCACTGAAAAGCCCGTGAAGACAATGGCACCCCACTCTACTCTTGCCTGGAAAATCCCGTGGACAGAGGAGCCTGGTAGGCTGCAGTCCATGGGGTCGCCAAGAGTCGGACACAACTGAGTGACTTCACTTTCACGTTTGACTTTCATGCATTGGAGAAGGAGATGGCAACCCACTCCAGTGTTCTTGCTTGGAGAATCCCAGGGACAGGGGAGCCTAGTGGGCTGCTATCTATGGGGTTGCACAGAGTCAGACACGACTGACGTGACTTAGCAGCAGCAGCAGGGAGATCCAGCCAGAGGGTTATGGTGCCATTTGTCCTAAACAGGTATTGTGTGCACAGCAATAACACGCGTGTAGACTGCAATGAGAGGTCACCATAAAGATAAGCTCAACAAGTTCTGTCCTTGGATAACTCTTCAGGGAGCCTATGCTCCTCACTGAGTCCAAAAATACTACTGATCTTGCCTTAAAAGCTCCCTTGGGCAGAGAAACATTGAATTTTAGTCACATGACCTTGACCCTGGCACCTTAGATAAAGACTGTCCCTGAAATCAGCTTCTCTATTTTGTTCCAAGGCTCAGATATGTAATAGATAAAATGTCCCTGTAGCATTTTATGGGCTTCCCAGGTGCTACTATTGGTAAGGAACTTGCCTGCCAGTTTAGGAAAAACTTGACTTCTCTGTCATATTTTTTATGTGAAAAGTGGGACAGGAAGGCTGGGCATGGCCAGATATAAGAGCAAAGAGAACCTGGAATAGATTTTCCAGCCATCAGCTTTCTTTCCAGTAGCAGTGTGCATTTCCCCTGGGTGTTTCGAATGAAAGCAGTGCACATCTTAGAAGTTCCTTTCCAAGAGACCAGTCCCTGAGGTGTCCCCTTGTTGGCTCTCTTCTCCTTCCCCAGGAGAATGCCCACTTCAGCATATCAGAGTCCTTGATCGCTGCCATCGAGCTGATGAAGTGCAACATGCTGAGCCAGTGCCTAGAAGAGGAGGAAGGGGAGGAGGACAGTGACAGGGAGATCCAGGAACTGAAGCAGAAGATCCGCCTTCGTCGCCAGCAAATCCGCACCAAGAACCTGCTCCCCGGGTACCAGGAGATGGAGCATGGAAGTGAGTGAGGCTGTGAAGGCTGTTCCTGCCCCTTCAGGGCTTCTGGATAAGACATGGTACCTCGTGGGCTTCCTTTTCTGTCTTTATATGTTCATATGAGATGTTATACCCAAGCCAAAGGTTCCTCTGCTGTCAGAAAGATTTTCTGTGTTGTTCTGATTTTTTTTTTTCCCTACTAGACCAGAGTCCTGGAGTTCATCTATGTTCTACCTCAGACATAGCTTCCAAAAAATAGGTTTCTTATATGAGGAGAACTGAAGCTACTAGTTGCAGTTTCCCTTCCCAGAGAGCAGTGTTTCCTGCTTACGTGAAACTTTTCAGGAGATCAAACAAGAAAGGGAAACAAGAGCTGGTTTCCATTTCCCCAGCATAACTGCCAGTCAAGCTTCTGTTTACTTTTCTATTGAAGTCCTACCAATTTGCTTTTACTGTGACCCTAGAAAGTGTAGGACACCTCTTTCTGTCCTATTCATTACTGTTTTTTTTGTTGTTGTTGTTTGTTTTTAACATTAACAGGCTTTCGGCTCACTTCCAGCAGCTCCCAGTTCAGTTCACGTGATTCAGCACAGTTCTCTGACTCTGGCTCTGCTGATGATGAGGTTGATGAATTTGAAATCCAAGGTATGATTTAACACTTTTCAAGAAAGGTTTCATTAACTCTTTCTTTCAGTTTGGAATGATAGACCGAGAAGCTTTCTCTAAGTAGGGAGTCTTCAGTATGGTTCATTATGGAATGTTGTCAGCTGTTGTAAGGGATAACTTCTCTTGTTAAAAAAACAAAACCTATTTAACATTTAAGCAGAAAAGAACACTGAAAAGAAGTGTTCCAGTGGAGTGGGCTGGCTGTTTATGCCACCCTGGAGTTTCTTCCTCAGTTGCACCCTTCTCTCAGACTCTTGCTCTAATTCCTCCTCCTAGCAGTCCAAAGCTGGCCCACATCTACGTGAAATTAGAATCCTGTTCTCTTGTGCCCCATAATACAGGTGAAATTGTTTTGAAGTATTTAAAAGGAGCTTTATTATAATCATAAGAGAAAAGGAAAAGAAGAGCCCCTGGCAGGGAAAAAGCAAAATGAAGGGGAAAATGTCAGATGTTTTTTTTTTCCCCCAAGTAGAGCTTTATTTTCTGTCCTGGCCATGCTAATTTGCATAGCAGAATCACAGATTCTTATGAGCTTCTGCTTAGAGAAGGGGAGGGGCTCTTATCTGGAAAGGCAGTTGTGTTAAATCAGGCTGACCCATGATTAGTGGGTTAATCCATACCTGAAAATCATAAATTTTTTCATCTTCCTATCAGTGCAACCAAAAAATGAACAAAGAGAAAACCAAACAGTTCAGGGACATAAGCTCTCACCCTGTGACTGGAACCAAGAGTAATTTTCTTACAGAGGTGAATTGTGTCTGTAGATCTCCATTGTAACATGATGATGAATAGATCTTTTATCGCATGAGGCTCCGACTTCCTGTTTATACCAATTTTGAGAACCATTTAGCTCCAGATGTGGTAGCTGAGTTTCTTCTCCATTCAGAAATACAGTTTTTACATTTATTTTTCCAGGTCTTTGGGAAGTCTTCCTTCTTTGTTCTTCTTAATGCCTCTGACTTCTCTTTATAACAATAATAGATAGTCACTTGAAACTTTTTTTTTTTTTGGTGTGTGGTTTTCCAACAATTCTCCAGGTCTTTGTATGCCAACTGAATGGCCTACATTTCAGTTCTGACACTAATTCCTGGAGTTAGCACAGAGCCCACAGATCTAAGGTTCAGTCCCATGGGACGGCTCCATCTTTAGATGCTAGCTGCCAGTAGGGTCACCAGGCTGCCTGTACTTCCCTGTGACCAACTGCAAACCCAAGGGTTCCTACAACTCCCCGCACAGTTTTGATGATTCAGCAGAATGACTCAAAGAACTCGGGGAAGCACTCTATGATTATGGTTTGTTATAAAGGATACAAATGAGTAGTCACATGAAGGGGAAGTTCAGAGAGCAAGGTCCCAAAGTGTCCTCAGCTCAGGAACCTCTGTCTCTGTGGAGTCAGGGTGTGCCACTTTCCCAGTACCTGTTCACCAACCAGGACGCTCTCCCAAACCTCATCATTATCAAGGTTCATTAAGTAAGCGTGACTGATTTAATCATTGGCCATTGGTGACTGAGATCCTGAGGTGCGGCTAAAAGTTCTAATCTTCTAACTACCTTTTCCTTCTGGCAACCAGCACCTTCCTGAAGTTGGCTGGGTGGCCCCATGAGTCATCTGATTAACTTAAACTCAGATTTAATGGAAAAGGGCTCATTATGAATAATAGACATTCCTATCACTTAGGAAATTTCAAAGTTTCTAAGAGCTCTATGCCAGAAACTGAACAGAGACCAATGTGTATATATATAAATATATATACATATATAATATATATTTATAATATATAACAACAACAACAATAATAATAATATAATATATAACAATTTATATATATATATAAAACCTAACTGTGGATGTAGATTTCTAAAAACAGTGTCAGCTAGCATTTGGAGCAAAAGTCAAGTCCTGATTCCAAGAACATGTGGTATAGAACTGTCATTCTCATCAATTTACTTCCTGTCTGAATACTAAAGGGCCCCCTTTTATAATCATTATTACACAGATGGTAGTGAAGGATCTAACCTGACTCACATGTCAAAGAATGGACTCTCAGTGTCAGTGGCCTCGCTGTTTTCAGGTAGCCTGTGTTAGAAGTGTGGGTGTGCTCATACATGCATGTATGTGAATGTTTGCACTGGCTTTTGCACATACCTATGACTTGTCAGTGTTATGGGAACCAGAAGGTATAGAGAACTGTCTGGGGAAAACTGAACTTAAGCCAACCAGGAATGATTCACTTCTTTTCTTTTTCTTTAATTTTTATTGGACTATGCTGCTGCTGCTGCTAAGTCGTTTCAGTCGTATCCGACTCTGTGCGACCCCATAGACAGCAGCCCACCAGGCTCCCCCGTCCCTGGGATTCTCCAGGCAAGAACACTGGAGTGGGTTGCCATTTCCTTCTCCAATGTATGAAAGTGAAAGGTGAAGGTAAAGTCACTCAGTTGTGTCCTACTCTTAACAACCCCATGGACTGCAGCCTACCAGGCTCCTCCGTCCATGGGATTTTCCAGGCAAGAGTACTGGAGTGGGGTGCCATTGCCTTCTCCTTTATTGGAGTATAGTTGATTTAAAAGCATTGTGTTAGTTTCTGCTGTACAGCAGAGTGAATCAGCTACAAATATACCATAGCCACTCTTTTTTAGATTGTTTTCCCATATAGGTTATTACAGAATACTGAGTTCCCTGTGCTGCACAATAGGGCCTTATTAGTTATCTGTTTTATATATAGTACTGTATACATGTCAGTCTCAACCTCCCAGGTAATCCCTCTACCCCTTTCCTCCCAGTTACCATAAGTTTATTTTCTATATCTGTGATTCTGTTTCTGTTTTATAAGTAAGTTCAAAATGTCCCATTTTTTCACATACTCCTTTTCTTCTTCCTCAAATGACTCCAACAGTCCTCCTCTCTGAGATTGTCCTTGTTGATCCTTCTCTATAGAGATTCTTTTAGATTAAAGGTCATTGTGGCTGATGGAGGTAATGGACAGTGTAGAAAGAAGTGGTCAGGTGAAGAAATTATAATTCAAACCTAGAGCTAAGTTACACACATTTAGACAGCAAAAGTCAGATAGAATGGTATAGAAGAAGCTTCCAATCTTCAGAGTTTTGAATTTGCAGAGCCAGCTTTCAGAAATCTACCTCTTCTGGTACTTTGTTTACAATTAGGACTTATTGCTGCAAATGTTTGGTCTTAGTAACTGCCTTATGATCCAAACAAGTAGACTTTCTGTAGATGGGATTAACCGAAAACAAGTAGCAGTTGTCTGTTCAAAGTGGCTTTAAAACACACAAACAACAAAATTCAGGCTTTTATTAATTTAATTAATAGTTAATTATTTTATTAATTTAAATTTTAATTAGCAGTTTAATATTGTCAGCCATTTGAGTTTGAAATAATCGTATGTATAAGATTAAGTTAAGATTTAGAGAAATAAAAGTAATTAGGTACTTCTAACCTGTTATAATTTATTCTAACTTAGTCTTTACTTGAGAAGTAACAATCCTAAGTCACTTTTTTTTTTTTGGCCGTGCCTTGTGGCTTGTGGCATCTTAGTTACCTGACAGGGATGGCACTTAAGCCCTGGCAGTGAAAATTCTGAGTCCTAACCACTGGACTGCCAGGGAATTCCCCTAACTCACTTTTAAACTGGTTTCTGGAACTTCCCTGGTGGTCAAGTGGTTAAGATTTCACATGGTTTCAATCACTGGTTGGGGACGGTTAGGGAACTAGGACTCCACATGCCAGGTGACAAAAAGAACCAAAAATCAAACAAAAAAAGTGGTTTCTGATATGTTTACAACCAAAGTCCTTTGCATGTGCATTTGCTGACTGTCAGCTACTTCTTAATTAGAGCATATTCAATCTGCTTTAGCCATAAAGCATACTTTTATTTGGTCTTCCTAGCATTCTTTCTTCCCCCATTTTGGGTGCTTTAAAGTATTTTTTATAAACCAAGAATATGAAATATTTTTCAACTAAAATACTACTTTTTCTTGTGACCCACCATCCCACACATTTTGAGGACTTGGTGGGAAAGCAAGTGTCTCCAAAGTAGTGATTTAACTTTCTACACACAGATTCCCAATTATGAAAGCATAATTTGTAGTTCGTTTTTCTCTGCTCTAGGTTTCCTTATTGCTTTCTGTTCTTTCTTATTTGTTTCTGATCTTTAAGCAAGTTTATCACTAGTACAAAAGTCTTTCTAAAAATGTCAGTATAGTTCTCATTAGCAGTCTTTCTGATCATGTCTAGAGGTTTCTTTTTGATCACCTTGGGTAATATATGCTATTGAAGGGTCTCTTTGAATTCTATTGAAGGAAGGTTACTTAAGCATCATACTGTAGACATCATCTATGATAAATACTCGGCATAATTATAATACTTTGATTAAAATGATCACTTTCTTAGATCCTATTTCAGCAAGTAGACCTTATGGAGCCAGAAGTGTTTGTGAGGGAAATAGATTTGACGGTTACTTCTTCCTTGCAGTAAAGTGGGTATAAACTTGTAATCATAGAAAACTTATTCATAGAAAGCTTTGTATTCCTTAACATCTATTCCATTTTTTAAAAACAATCTTACTAAGGAATAATTACATATCAAAATCCACTTACTTTAAGTGTACAACTCACTAAGTTTTAGTAAATGTACCAAATTGTCAGCCACCACCATATTCTAGTTTTAGAACATTTACATCATCCTCAGTAAGATCCCTCTCATGCCCATTTATAGTTAATTTACATTCGCACCCCAAGCCCCAGTCCACCACTAATCTATCTCTATAGAGATGGCTTTTCTGGACATATTGTATAAATGCAGTCATACAGTATGTGATCTTTTGTGTCTGGCTTTTTTAACTTCATCTGTTTCTTCTGATGGTATCTGCCAAATTGATACAATATCTTTCACAGGCTCCTGATCCCAGGCAATTTTCTCAATTTCTTTGGTTTTTCAGGTTTTGTAGTTCCGTTTTTTCCTTCTTTCTTCCTTTTCCACTGCAACTTCATCAGTTCTTCTTTAGTCTTCCTTTTTCTAGAATTTCAGTCTTCCGCGTAGATGTACCTAGTCAGGGTCCATTCAGGAGAGAGACACCAATGACAATTTGAATAGGGAAAATTTAATATAAAGAATCATTAACTCTAGTGGGGGATTGAAGTAATGGGAGACTGGCTCATAAGGAGTAAAGAGAACTCTAAAGAATACAGGAATAGCAGATATAAGCAGTAGTCACCATCTCTAGGGCCGAAGTAGAGGCCACAGGGAGGGAATGTAGAAGAGAGCCATACCCCTAAGGCTGAGGTCCAGGCCTTCTTGTTCACTGGATGGTGGAGAAGTTCTCTGAAGCTGCAGAGCTGCCCTGAGAATGTCAAGTGATGTTGTTCATGAAAGCTGCCATGCCAACAGCCCTCACCAGGAATCCATTCTCTGGGGTACTAGGGGAGGCTGCCCCCAGGGATTGTTGTTCCTCAGAACTCAAGGGGTGTTGAGGGAAGGGGAAGTGGTTCATGGGAGGTACCAGGCCTGCAGCACCTGCTCTGAAGCTTTCCCAGGAGGTGCAGGGAAAGCCATTTATGAAAAATACCACCAGTGGCACTCTGCTGCACAGCCTTCTGAGGCCATGCTTACCCTGGGGAGTCACTTGCAGGAGTCTGCTTAGGGGAGCATACCAGAGCAGCGAGAGAATCCCCTTCCTCCTCCAGTGTTTCTCCAGTGCCCTCTGCTGGCAAAGCTTAACAGTGTGCCAGCTGGCAAAAGATGAGTGTTTTCAGGTCCAACTCCATTATCATAGAGCAAACAAAAAGAAGGGCAGGTTTGGAGCTGAAAGGCAATAAATTGATAATTGTCACAATATATAATGAAGAAAGTTCATGAACTATATTTTTGGCAAGTTTAAAAATTATATCCAATTCAAGGTGATCGGTTGCTCCTCCCCACCCTCCCTCTTTTAATAATTTTTTTTCTCCTTCTAAGACAAGAGTAATTGTGGTTCTCCATTTTAAAGTGTTTCCTCTTGAATCAGCAGTTGCAGAAAATTCATTAGAATTGGATTTCTGAATGTTGGGTATCCCCTTATCTGCTGAAGGGAAAACAGGTTGAAACCCACCATCAGATTGGCCAGTAAGTTTTGAAGTTGACTTTCTTCTTGTGCCTTGCTTATTTTATTTAAAAATGTGCAGATTTTGCTAGGGTACAGGATTTTAACTAATTCTTCCCTGATCATTCCAATGCCCATGTCTGGACATACAAAAATTCTTCTTATAACTTGTCATTATTTTGTTGTTTGTTTTTATATCATTTAACTTACCCAGTCCATAATAATAGCTTTATCCTATCTAAAGCATCATAAACACTTGAAACCATTAAAGAATTGATAATTCTCCTTAAATAATTGATAAAATGTTTCATAATTCATATCCTCACTTCCAAACTTCCATTTGGAAGGAGAGCTTCTCAGACTTCTTTCTAAAGTGCTCTCATTTGGGGTACGTTTAACTCATTCAGTTGAGTAGCTTTCTTCTCTCTCTTTACTCTTTAATTATCTTAGACCCTGATCTGCTTTTACGCAGATCTTCAGCTAGTGTTCCAGCCACACTAAGCTAATCATCTGCTTGAACTGACTGGAAAGTGAGCAGGATGCAGCAGAGGCCTAGTATCCACAAGGCTTTCATGGCACTGACCAGAGACAGGTGTGATGTCCCTTTGGTATCAGGCACTGCCTCTCTCTCTCCACTCTTGGGGTAAGATCCTCACTTCCAAACTTGTGTAACCTTCTGCACTCTTGGAAATATTCATGATTAGCTAGGACGTTACTGTACCTCTGGTAAAAATGAAGAAACAGGATAAAGTATGACTTCACTTTATTTTCCAAAGACTTTTTTTCTCTCAAAGAATGGGAGGATGAAGAAGTGCTAAATAGCTTTTATGAAGACAGTGGTTTTCAGCAACCTTGAATTGTCCACCTCTCCTCTCTGGCATGCCATGTTTGCTTTAGTAGCCTGGCCCTCAGTAATAACTGTTAGCTCTTTACTCAAGAATATCTAAGATTTTCTCTTCTTTTTCCTTTTCTATCCTAAACAGGCTGAAATTTGCTTTTTGCCTTGAGCCAGTTATTTAGGAAATATTTTTTGAAAACCTATCATGTACAAAGCTCTTTGAGGGTTTTAAGGACAAGGCAAGACTTAATGTACAATCCAAGGCAGTTTAGTGTTACTCAGATCAGCGTTGCAAACCCAGTGGTCTATTGAGGTCTGCTATTACTTAGAATTTTTTTCCCTTCAATAGTACTATTTAGAGGGCTTTCTTGATAGCTCAGTTGGTAAAGAATCTGCCTGCAATCCAGGAGACCCTGGTTTGATTCTTGGGTCAGAAAGATCTGCTGGAGAAGGGATAGGCTACCCACTCCAGTATTCTTGGGCTTTATTTGGAGTGAAGTACAGCACTATTTAGAATGGAATACAGACTAGCAGTATCTTGGGAAGTGGATTTGGGTGGTGCAAATTCAGAGTATATGATATACATGAACTTACTTGTTAAATAAAATAGGGTTTATTATTTACTAGTCAAAGATTTTGTTGCTGTCTTAAGTTTTTCTATGCTTAAAGACCATATGAAAGCTGAGAGGTTTCAGTTTTCCTCTCTTGTACTTATAGCTTTGAAGCCTGGCCCTCAAAGCCAGGAATGTTATTTGAATACATGCTTGTATACAGAGCACTGTATTAAGTATTTGGGGGCTAAACAGAAGAATTAGACATGATCTCATTTCCTCACAAGGAGATATTGTAATCTCGTGATCCATACAAATATATATGTGTACAGAGGAAACATGAAGAACAATTGAGCAAGTCAATGGCCAAGTGCAGAGTGATGTCATTTAAGCCTGGTGCTCTATTTAGGGGCTTAAATGCAGTAGATTGGTCATTGTGTAGGTTTAATTAGGAAAAGGTCTTTTCATGAGGCATCAAAGGAAGTGAGGGATGAGACTTATCAGAATAGTCCTATTTCCATGACTTGAACAGGCTCTGTCTGCCTTCTTGAACATGAATACTATATTTCCTTCTCTCTATTACAATTATTTGGGTAGGTGAGATCTCTAGAGATTCAATCATATCATTAGAAACCCTCTTCAAAATTCTTTACTGTAAATAGGCTTTGGAAAGTCTGCCATAGTCTCCCATGACTGTGTTTGCAAGTTCTATAGTAAAGATCATGTTGAATAGTTCCATGAAAATGTGTTGTTTACCAGGCATCTCCAGGGAGTTGCCAAGCCATAGGGAAGTTCTTTTCTTCCCTGTGCCATCAGACAGGAAGGGAGTCTTTCCATGAAACTTTGTTAAGGATATGGAAGACTTTTCACATTCAGGGCTGATACCAATAGAAGTCAGATGTTAGAAGCAAAGTTTCAATTCCAAGTACATTTAATGAGTAATTCTGTGCTGGGTACTGATTCTGAAATTTAAAAAGAGCTCGATAGAGTTCTTATTTCTGAAAGTTTATCATTTAAGAGGGCTTGAAGTTTAGACGATGAGAGAGAAATTGGAGTAATTTGTCGCTGCTTGGTGCAGAGTATGTCCCTGCTTGCCTTTAGGATGCTTCATTTTTTCCTTCACTGCTTTAAACCAAGTCAGAGTTTGTGTTTCCACCTGGATTTGTAGCCACTTTGACCTTCTCAATGCTGTGTGTAATGTCACTAGTTCAACCTAGTGTGACCTGAACAGAGTCAAACTATAAATCGTGCGTAGACCTTCACCTGGACTTTGCTCCTTATCCTTCATAGAATGTGGCACCTTGCTACTGCCCTGAGTGCTTAGCTGGCAGTAGCTTGGACTGATGTCCATTATTTTCCTTAGATCCACCCTTTCTATTTCCTGTCCCCCTTAACTGTTGTTTCCATTTAGATTCTGACATCAGAAGGAGCACGCCCTCCAACAGCAAATCCTTCATTTCCTCTCAGTCCTTGTAAGTAGTTGTTGTTGTTTTTTTAATACAACTTTGGGATATGTGGAGAAATAAACCCAGTTCTTGGCATATATGGATGGGGTGGCACCATCTGAATCCACAAAGAGGCAAGGTTAATGTGACCAGCCTGCCTGGTGGTGGTGAGCCAGGGAAAGAGAGAGAAGATTATGGGTTCAAACAGGATGGGCTCTGGTGGAAGTGAAGCTTTCAATGTGGATTATTCCTCCTCTGATAAGTCTGATTATATCAGAGACCCCGAGAAGTTGAGGTCTCAGAAGAGAGAACAGTGATCAGGATTTCTGACTATGAAATCAGATTGAACAGGTTGCCCATAGTAGACTCAGCTAGAGGAGATAGAAGCTCACATGGGAACACCAATAGTCTTTAGAGTCCACAGAGCAGTTTGACTCTCTCAACTTTGTAAACAGGTGTTGTCATTCCCATTTTGCAGTTAAAGAAATTGAAGTTTAGGGCTTCCCTAGAAGGTCCAGTGGTTAAGACTCCATGCTTCCAATGCAGAGGGCATGGGTTTGATCCCTGGTCAGGAAACTAAGATCCCACATGCCGTGTGGTGTGGCCTCCAAAAAAGAAAAGTTTAGAGAAAGGATTTGACACAGAATTGTTGACCAGCATTGTCATGAATGCTAGTAGATGGTACCTGAGCCTAAGTCTTAGAACTGTTTGTGGACCGTTATGTTTTCCACTGTACACACAAGTCTGAAAATGATGAGGAAGAAAGCTTTGTGGCCTGGGGTGGCTGTGAGTGTTCTCTCAGCCTGGAAATCACTGCGTAAGTTGTCAGGTCCTAAAGGGAGGGCTCCTGTCCTCCTGTCTTCCCTGTTCAGCCTTCCCTGACTCTCTCCACTTCAGCTCCCACTGCTTCCTGCACTCCACGTCTGCTGAGGCAGTGGCCATGGGGCTCCTGAAGCAGTTTGAGGGGATGCAGCTCCCCGCCGCCTCGGAGCTAGAGTGGCTCGTTCCAGAGCACGATGCCCCTCAGAAGGTAGGTTCTTCAGCTCCGCGTCTCTACCCACCGCCCAGCCCCAGGAGGCTGTGAGCCTTCCTGATATCGTTCCTCTTTGTCATACATCCACTGTTTAGCCTGAATGTACATGTTTCCTTCCTGACTCGTAGAAGCCCTTCACTGCAAATGTGTGGAGTGAATAAATGAAGGCATGTGTGCATGCTTGTCTTGGGCTTCCCAGGGTGGCACTAGTGGTTAAAGAACCCACTGCCAGTACAGAAGACATAAGAAACACAGGTTCGATCCCTGGTCAGGAAGATCCCCTGGAGGAGGGCATGGCAACCCTGGCAACCCACTCCAGTATTCTTACCTGGAGAATTCCATGGACAAAGGAGCCTGGCGGGCTGCAGTCCGTAGGGTCTTAAAGACCCAAGACATGACTGAAACGACTTAACTCATGTGCATGCCTGCCTACATGCCTGTGCATGTAGGTGGCAGCTCCTTCCCTGTCGTTACCCCACATGACTGCTCACTAGACCTGGGGCAGCACACCTGAGCTATGACCACCTTGAGACCCTGGAAGAGTATCTGAAAGAACTGAAAAAAGGTTCTTCTTTGCTCTGCAGTTGAATAAGGCATGACACACCCTGGTGCACCAAGAGGCCCAGGATGGGCTCAGGGACAGCGGAAGCGAGAGGCGCCACCAACTGGGGTGCTGTTTCCATTCCTTTTGATTCTTGAAACCCAAGGCCCTCACTTCTAATATCCTGGTCTCTTATTGATTTTGAGGCCAAGGTTCCATGAAGCCCTTGCTTAGGTGTTTCTGAGAAGTCTTTCATTAATTATGTTTCTGTTGTGGTCAGAAGGGTCAAGTGTATGTATTCCCCAGACTGTCCATGGAAGATCACCCTGTGCTTTTCTCCTGCAGCTCCTGCCCATCCCTGACTCACTGCCCATCTCCCCAGATGATGGGCAGCATGCTGACATCTACAAGCTGCGTATCCGCGTTCGCGGCAACCTGGAGTGGGCGCCACCCCGGCCACAGATAATTTTTAATGTTCATCCAGCCCCAACGTGAGTAGTCAGGCGCTGTGCCGTTTGGTAAACAGATACTTTCTCTGGATTGTCAGAACTGTCTCCTTACCCTCTTCTCTCTACCTGCAGTTGTACCTCCCACACAGTTCAAAAAGACTGAGGGAGAGGATTATCCTTCTTGTCTGAAAGTTTTACTCTTAGACCTCCCATTCTTTCCCAGAGCTAACTGGAAAAGAAATTGTTTATCACTGGTCTCCCAACCTGTTGCCTTCCTCCCAATAGTTCTATGAGCTGTTTTCTTCCCCCTCCCCTTAAGAGGGATGGATGCTTTTCTTTCCTTTTCTCTCCTCTTTATTTGTCATCTCTTATATTTATACAGAAAGTGTGGCTCATTACTGGGGAGAGTCACTGCCTAGGCCTAAATTCTAACCTTGCCATCCTTGCTTTGAATGGGCTCTCCTAATAGGCTTGTTTTGTCCAACTCTTAAAAAAAAAATAGGTGAATTCCCCTCCCTTCCCAGCTTCCGGGAGCCCTGTGTTTGTGTCCTCACCCTGTACATCTCAGAGCCCTCATAAAGCTGGTATCTGCAACCCCTTTCCTTCCCCTTCCTTCAGAAGGAAAATCGCCGTGGCCAAGCAGAACTACCGCTGCGCAGGTTGCGGCATCCGGACTGATCCTGGTGAGTGTCTTCTCTGACCCTCATGCCGCCTCCAGGGGCTTCACCCTCTCACACACATGGGCAAGGGAGCTGGTCAGAGGGGCAGTAAGAGGAGCTAACAGCACAGAACTGGGGAAAGGAAAAGAAGGGGCCTGAAAGAGGGAAGGGGTAGGACCGGGCAAGAACACTGGTAAGCAGAGAAAAATGGTTTCTAGAAGCCCATTCCCAGAGAAAATTGTGTACAGTAAGTCCCCTACATAGAAGCCTTTGAGTTGTGGACTTTCAAAGGTGTGAACACATGTTCACATGTCCAAGCATGGAAGTCCACGTGTCTGGTGTACGTTGTCACATGTGTGCATCCTCTACAAGTGGCTGTGCTTTGGGGTGTTTTACTATTCAGTACTGTATAGAGGGAGTTTCCATGGTGCCTCAGCAGTAAAGAATCCGACTGCCAATTCAGGAGATTCGGCCTTGATCCTTGGATTGGGAAGATCCCCTGGAGAAGGGAATGGCAGCTCACCCCAGTATTCTTGCCTGGGAAATCCCATGGACAGAGGAGCCTGGTGGGCTAAGTGGGTGGCGTCACAGAGTTGGATGTGACTGAGGACTCAACAACAACATCTGTATAGAGTACAGTAGTACAGTGTCTTTACTTCAAGCCCAGGATGTCCAGAGCAAGTGTAAAGGCAGCAGTGTATAGCTGATGGTGTTAGTTGGATACCTTGGCTAACTTTGTTGGGCTTATGAGCAAGCTGGACTTAACGAACATGCTCTCAGAATGGAATTCGTTTGTATGTAGGGGACTTACTGTACTCTCAGCCAGGTTCTTAGAGACTGGATCTTCCCAACTTGGCAGCGTTCGTTTCCTCAGTGGCCTCCAGTCTGGGACACAGAAACCACAGGCCTCGCTGTATGGATTTCTGCTGGCTTTGGGAACTCAGACAGAGGTGGTTGGAGTCCACTGACCAGCCCTCCTTCTAATTCAAAAGAAACAGCAAGGCCACCTCACCAGCTTATAGCTGGGAAGGCTGTCACTGACCTGTTGACCTTCTGTTTTTTCAGATTACATCAAACGGCTGCGGTACTGTGAGTACTTGGGCAAGTACTTCTGTCAGTGCTGCCACGAGAATGCCCAGATGGTTATCCCCAGCCGCATTCTGCGCAAGTGGGATTTCAGCAAGTACTACATNACTCAGCTAGAGGAGATAGAAGCTCACATGGGAACACCAATAGTCTTTAGAGTCCACAGAGCAGTTTGACTCTCTCAACTTTGTAAACAGGTGTTGTCATTCCCATTTTGCAGTTAAAGAAATTGAAGTTTAGGGCTTCCCTAGAAGGTCCAGTGGTTAAGACTCCATGCTTCCAATGCAGAGGGCATGGGTTTGATCCCTGGTCAGGAAACTAAGATCCCACATGCCGTGTGGTGTGGCCTCCAAAAAAGAAAAGTTTAGAGAAAGGATTTGACACAGAATTGTTGACCAGCATTGTCATGAATGCTAGTAGATGGTACCTGAGCCTAAGTCTTAGAACTGTTTGTGGACCGTTATGTTTTCCACTGTACACACAAGTCTGAAAATGATGAGGAAGAAAGCTTTGTGGCCTGGGGTGGCTGTGAGTGTTCTCTCAGCCTGGAAATCACTGCGTAAGTTGTCAGGTCCTAAAGGGAGGGCTCCTGTCCTCCTGTCTTCCCTGTTCAGCCTTCCCTGACTCTCTCCACTTCAGCTCCCACTGCTTCCTGCACTCCACGTCTGCTGAGGCAGTGGCCATGGGGCTCCTGAAGCAGTTTGAGGGGATGCAGCTCCCCGCCGCCTCGGAGCTAGAGTGGCTCGTTCCAGAGCACGATGCCCCTCAGAAGGTAGGTTCTTCAGCTCCGCGTCTCTACCCACCGCCCAGCCCCAGGAGGCTGTGAGCCTTCCTGATATCGTTCCTCTTTGTCATACATCCACTGTTTAGCCTGAATGTACATGTTTCCTTCCTGACTCGTAGAAGCCCTTCACTGCAAATGTGTGGAGTGAATAAATGAAGGCATGTGTGCATGCTTGTCTTGGGCTTCCCAGGGTGGCACTAGTGGTTAAAGAACCCACTGCCAGTACAGAAGACATAAGAAACACAGGTTCGATCCCTGGTCAGGAAGATCCCCTGGAGGAGGGCATGGCAACCCTGGCAACCCACTCCAGTATTCTTACCTGGAGAATTCCATGGACAAAGGAGCCTGGCGGGCTGCAGTCCGTAGGGTCTTAAAGACCCAAGACATGACTGAAACGACTTAACTCATGTGCATGCCTGCCTACATGCCTGTGCATGTAGGTGGCAGCTCCTTCCCTGTCGTTACCCCACATGACTGCTCACTAGACCTGGGGCAGCACACCTGAGCTATGACCACCTTGAGACCCTGGAAGAGTATCTGAAAGAACTGAAAAAAGGTTCTTCTTTGCTCTGCAGTTGAATAAGGCATGACACACCCTGGTGCACCAAGAGGCCCAGGATGGGCTCAGGGACAGCGGAAGCGAGAGGCGCCACCAACTGGGGTGCTGTTTCCATTCCTTTTGATTCTTGAAA
Source organism: Neotragus moschatus (assembly GCA_006410615.1). Lineage (NCBI taxonomy): Eukaryota > Metazoa > Chordata > Mammalia > Artiodactyla > Bovidae > Neotragus > Neotragus moschatus. The sequence continues at coordinate 2,543,104 of SJYA01000375.1, forward strand.
CCCAAGGCCCTCACTTCTAATATCCTGGTCTCTTATTGATTTTGAGGCCAAGGTTCCATGAAGCCCTTGCTTAGGTGTTTCTGAGAAGTCTTTCATTAAGTATGTTTCTGTTGTGGTCAGAAGGGTCAAGTGTATGTATTCCCCAGACTGTCCATGGAAGATCACCCTGTGCTTTTCTCCTGCAGCTCCTGCCCATCCCTGACTCACTGCCCATCTCCCCAGATGATGGGCAGCATGCTGACATCTACAAGCTGCGTATCCGCGTTCGCGGCAACCTGGAGTGGGCGCCACCCCGGCCACAGATAATTTTTAATGTTCATCCAGCCCCAACGTGAGTAGTCAGGCGCTGTGCCGTTTGGTAAACAGATACTTTCTCTGGATTGTCAGAACTGTCTCCTTACCCTCTTCTCTCTACCTGCAGTTGTACCTCCCACACAGTTCAAAAAGACTGAGGGAGAGGATTATCCTTCTTGTCTGAAAGTTTTACTCTTAGACCTCCCATTCTTTCCCAGAGCTAACTGGAAAAGAAATTGTTTATCACTGGTCTCCCAACCTGTTGCCTTCCTCCCAATAGTTCTATGAGCTGTTTTCTTCCCCCTCCCCTTAAGAGGGATGGATGCTTTTCTTTCCTTTTCTCTCCTCTTTATTTGTCATCTCTTATATTTATACAGAAAGTGTGGCTCATTACTGGGGAGAGTCACTGCCTAGGCCTAAATTCTAACCTTGCCATCCTTGCTTTGAATGGGCTCTCCTAATAGGCTTGTTTTGTCCAACTCTTAAAAAAAAAATAGGTGAATTCCCCTCCCTTCCCAGCTTCCGGGAGCCCTGTGTTTGTGTCCTCACCCTGTACATCTCAGAGCCCTCATAAAGCTGGTATCTGCAACCCCTTTCCTTCCCCTTCCTTCAGAAGGAAAATCGCCGTGGCCAAGCAGAACTACCGCTGCGCAGGTTGCGGCATCCGGACTGATCCTGGTGAGTGTCTTCTCTGACCCTCATGCCGCCTCCAGGGGCTTCACCCTCTCACACACATGGGCAAGGGAGCTGGTCAGAGGGGCAGTAAGAGGAGCTAACAGCACAGAACTGGGGAAAGGAAAAGAAGGGGCCTGAAAGAGGGAAGGGGTAGGACCAGGCAAGAACACTGGTAAGCAGAGAAAAATGGTTTCTAGAAGCCCATTCCCAGAGAAAATTGTGTACAGTAAGTCCCCTACATAGAAGCCTTTGAGTTGTGGACTTTCAAAGGTGTGAACACATGTTCACATGTCCAAGCATGGAAGTCCACGTGTCTGGTGTACGTTGTCACATGTGTGCATCCTCTACAAGTGGCTGTGCTTTGGGGTGTTTTACTATTCAGTACTGTATAGAGGGAGTTTCCATGGTGCCTCAGCAGTAAAGAATCCGACTGCCAATTCAGGAGATTCGGCCTTGATCCTTGGATTGGGAAGATCCCCTGGAGAAGGGAATGGCAGCTCACCCCAGTATTCTTGCCTGGGAAATCCCATGGACAGAGGAGCCTGGTGGGCTAAGTGGGTGGCGTCACAGAGTTGGATGTGACTGAGGACTCAACAACAACATCTGTATAGAGTACAGTAGTACAGTGTCTTTACTTCAAGCCCAGGATGTCCAGAGCAAGTGTAAAGGCAGCAGTGTATAGCTGATGGTGTTAGTTGGATACCTTGGCTAACTTTGTTGGGCTTATGAGCAAGCTGGACTTAACGAACATGCTCTCAGAATGGAACTCGTTTGTATGTAGGGGACTTACTGTACTCTCAGCCAGGTTCTTAGAGACTGGATCTTCCCAACTTGGCAGCGTTCGTTTCCTCAGTGGCCTCCAGTCTGGGACACAGAAACCACAGGCCTCGCTGTATGGGTTTCTGCTGGCTTTGGGAACTCAGACAGAGGTGGTTGGAGTCCACTGACCAGCCCCCCTTCTAATTCAAAAGAAACAGCAAGGCCACCTCACCAGCTTATAGCTGGGAAGGCTGTCACTGACCTGTTGACCTTCTGTTTTTTCAGATTACATCAAACGGCTGCGGTACTGTGAGTACTTGGGCAAGTACTTCTGTCAGTGCTGCCACGAGAATGCCCAGATGGTTATCCCCAGCCGCATTCTGCGCAAGTGGGATTTCAGCAAGTACTACATCAGCAATTTCTCCAAGGACCTGCTCATTAAGATCTGGAACGACCCTCTCTTCAATGTGCAGGACATCAACAGTGCCCTCTATAGGAAAGTCAAGCTACTCAATCACGTCCGGGTAAGACCCTCGGAAAGGTCACGGCATAGATGTCCCTCTGTTCTTAGCTGTTTCCCAAGACCACCACAATCCTCTCTGTTGCCATGCAGAGCTGTAGCCATCTTATCACTCTCGCTCTCTCTATGCACTTTCTCTTGCCATTTCCTAAGTGTCTAGCTAGTCTCGAACCTGGCAAGGCAGCTCTAGAGTTACAGATAGCACTTGATGGCAAAAGCAGGATTTCTCCCCTTCACTGAAAATATTAAGTGAACAGAGAAGAGGGTATCAGGCCATAATTTGGATTCTGGATTTTTCAGTGGCTCCCAGCTGTGTATGTGATTTGGGCAGACCTAGCAAAGAGCCTTCCCTGACTGGGTGTCACTTTGAAGCGTATTGTTGAGTTAAAGGTATAGAGAAAGGCCTGGCTCTGGTTATTGCATGCAAGCGTTCTAGACCTGCATGGTTTAAAGGCATTTTCTTTCTAATGGTTGTTTCCCTCTCCTTCATACCCACTCCAACCCCTCCACCCATCCCCACAATGCCCTTCTCTTCAGCTGCTGCGGATCCAGCTCTACCACATGAAGAACATGTTCAAGACCTGCCGACTGGCCAAAGAGTAAGTCCTGATGGAGGCCACAGACCTCTGGCTCAGTCAGTGTCTCTGCAAGACACGTGTCCCAGCAGTTGGCCCTTGTTATGTAAAGCAGGAGAGTAGAGGGATCATGCAGAAAATTCTAGAAATAGTAAACAAGAACTACAACAGTAACTATGTATCCTTCTCTCTGGAAGGGGAATTCTGGTTATTCCATCCAGGGTCAGCCCACCACTCTTGGCAAGCTGTCCCGAGTCACTCTGCAGAAGGGCGTAGAAGTCAGTTCACCCTCCAGATGCCTGGTTGTGGGGAGGGTTGGGGTAGCCTGGGTGGGCTGGGTGTTATCCACCCTCATTATTTCTAGGACCCTTCTCATCCCTAACCAGCCTCTGGATAGAAATCCTTCCTCTCTGATGGGCCACACAAAGCATTCATTCTCTGCTTCTGCCCACTTCCCCTCATTTCCTGCAGGCTTCTGGATGCCTTTGACACCGTTCCAGGCCACCTGACAGAGGATCTCCACTTGTACTCGCTGAATGACCTGACTGCCACCAGGAAGGGGGAGCTGGGGCCCCAGCTTGCTGAGCTCACCAGGGCGGGGGCTGCCCATGTAGAGGGATGTGTGGTAAGAAACTCTTGCTCTAGCACACTGCAGGGCCCTTGCTTAGGGATGTGAAGAGTAGTGTGGGTCCAGGGTTCGTGCTGTTGAATTCCAGGAAGTTGAGTTGGCCTGTTAACACTGTGAGAGAAACCGCACAGGCTTGCTCTCCCCAGGGCTGATGAACAGATCATCAGATCTGTTCTAAATCATCCAGATCTAAGGAATCCAAAATTAGAAGAGGATGTGGTGTTGGCGTTTCTCCTGGGAAACAGACAGGACTAAGTGGGTCTTCACTAAAGAGTTGCCATGATGTGGGAGGAGGACCCTGGATTAGACTCGGAGAAGGACAGGGTCTTGTCTTATAATTTTTAGTCACTGTGACCACAGGAAATACCACAGGAAGATCCCCTGGAGAAAGGAATGGCAATTCACTCCAGTATTCTTGCTTGGAGCATGCCATGGGCAGAGGAGCCTGGTGGGCTACAGTCCATGGGGTGGCAAGAATCGGACACAACTTAGCTACTACACTACCACCACCACTGTGTAAACTTAAATATTCTGTAGATGCAAGTTATTATTGTTCCTGATCTATCTAACATACCAGAAATTGCATTTTTACAATTCCCCGTCTTAGAATATGTCCAGGCTATGTTGCTGTAACAGTCCCAGAATTAGAGCTTAAAATGGGGCACATGTAGAGCTCCTGTGTAGCAGGGGGAATTGGAAAGACTTCACTGTAACCTGGCCCGAGGCTGGATATTATTTTTGAAAACTGTCCTTACCTTTACATTTCATCTTAATTGGTTGTGGTTCCCATTTCAAAATAAAATCATTACCCACACTGGAATTTTTACTTTAGGAAGCCCTTTGTGGCCCCATTCCTTCCTTCCTGTCATCTCTCCTTTGAGAACCACTCTTGTGGCTGGAGTTTCTCAAATTCGTGCCTTTCTTGTCTCCATCTTAAAACTGTCTGACACTGCCCAGCCTGGGCCCAGTTTGGCTGTCATGCTAAGTCCAGCTCCAGTCTCTTTCCTGAAGGTTGGAGAACACTTTGGAGCCCCTCGCATGTGTGTGCTCAGTTGCTCCAGTAGTATCCAACTCTTTGAGACCCCATGGCATTTTCCCAGCAAGAATACTGGAGTGGGTTGCCATGCCCTCCTCCAGGGGACCTTCCCGACCCAGGGATTGAACCCGTTTCTCCTGTGTCTCCTGCACCGCAGGTGGATTCTTTACCACTGAGCCACCAGGAAGCCCTTGGAGCCCTTCAAGTCTTATTTATATTTTGCTCCTCGCCCCTCTTGTATTCACCCTCTTGGCCAGTTCCTGGTGAACTTTGCCTCCTTTTTCTGCCTGTCTGTTTCCTCCCCAGCTCTGCCAAGCCAAGGGCTTCATCTGTGAGTTCTGCCAGAATGAAGATGACATCATCTTCCCCTTTGAGCTCCACAAGTGCCGGATCTGTGAAGGTGAGAGCTGGTGCCCAGCATGGGGTCGGCCGTAAAGACAGAGCACAGGGCTTATTAATTTCCCGTTCAGCTGCCCCTGTTAACAGAAGCTGGGTCTGGTTCAGCAGCTCCCTGTGTCTCACCACAGGTACACTAAGCCATGGCTGTAAGAAGGGTCCTGGCAGTGACTTGCTTCCAGCCTGAGATGACACAGATTGTTCTCTTCTCTCTCCCCTTCCCAACCTGAACAGAGTGTAAAGCATGCTACCATAAAACTTGTTTCAAGTCTGGGAGCTGTCCCCGCTGTGAGCGGCTGCAGGCCCGGAGGGAGCTGCTGGCCAAGCAGAGCCTGGAGTCCTACATGTCAGACTACGAGGAGGAACCCACCGAAGCCTTGGCCCTGGAGGCCACTGACCTGGAGACCACCTGAGAAAGCACGGAAAGCGCTCTTTCTAGGGGCCAGGGTCACATATAGTGCGGAACTGAGCCACCCTCCTAAGGACTTTCCCCACTTGGTTTTCTTTTTTTTTTAACTGTTATCATCATTATTAATTTTTATGATCTGTCTAATGTCCATGTGTATTCAACCTTATATAGGTTGGTGGGGTCCAGTCTGTTGTGACAGTTTACAGGTACCAAGCATTTCCATCAGAGCTGACACATGGGTCCCTAAGTGAAGCTTCCAGTGCTTCTGTTAGGGGAGTGGACAGTGAGACCCAATTCTTCCAATATCCATGGCCTTCTCCACTTGGACCAGATCTGGTTTCAGCTACATCTCAAGAATCATTTCGTTTTATTTTGTTTTAATTCTGGAGCTTCTGAGCCAGGCCTTTCTCAGCGAACTCACTTCTCCTTTGCTGCTGAAACAGGAGGATGGAGTTTTCTGTCTCCCAGTCCTGGAACAGGGTCAGACCCTGAGGAGAAGCATCAGAAAATGGGACTGCGTCATGGGCATTCTTATGTAGGTGCTTCTGAGGCCATAAAAACAGCGTTACTGCTACCTTGGACTCTTCAGACACCTCGAAGAGGCAGTCATAACTTTCTTGTATTTTAGGCATAGATGATATCACAGGCTGACTTTATTTATTTACCCTGGGGGCGGACACAAAGACCAGAATTGATACTTAGACCAGGACTATTTCAAGCATAAGTGAGGCCACAACTCCTGTTTGAGGAGCATTTGTTCCGTGAGAGGAGCTGTTGGCCTCCTCTTGGGTGATAAGGTCCCTTTTAGTCAGCATAGCTCTGGTGCACGTTTGACCTCTCAAGCTCAGACAAGTCTCTGGTGCCATCTTAAACTGAGGACTGAAGCCCATCCAGCATCTCATCCATGAGTCTCTTGCCACTCTGTCCTCTGTCAGGTGATCACTGCAGTTCTGAGTAGAAGCCTGGCCCAACTCCATGCTCTTCCTTCCCTCCTGCAGTGGCACTGGGACCCTCCCCAGTGGCTGAGCTCCTGGCTTAGTTTCTTTTATCAAAGTTGAGATGAAAGCTTCCTGCTATTAGTGGTGTTAAAAGACTTGATAGTTTGTGGCTGTGAGCATGAATGTTCCTGTGTTCTTATGATAACAAGAACCTTTATGCCAATTATGCGCTTAACTCTTTAGCCTGGTAGTATATGCAGTCATCCTTATTACTAATTTTAACACACACCCACACCCTTTTTTAATGTGTGTTTTGATGGGAAAAGTTTTTGAAGGGACCCTGTATATGTTTGTGGCATTCTTTAAGTTGCTATAACTCCTGACCTGTATGTAAAGCACTGGTCAGGGTCACAGCTTCAAAGGCTGGCAGCTCTGTGAACTAAAGCCCACAGTATTTTAGTTCTGGGACTGAGTGCTTCCTGGGTGCCTATCTTTCCATAGTTGGTTGCTAGTAGGAAAAAACCTGCTGTGGGTGCTGCCCCGGGAAGCTGAACAGAAAGTTGCACATGGTTGGTGGAAGCTGCTGAGTGTCTGAGTCGGAGGCAACCAGGAGTGTCACTGGAAGTAGTAGCGGCAGTAAAGTAACAGAGCTGAGGCTCCCCCAGGACAGGAGGGAGCGGGAAGAAGCTGACGTCTGTCATTGGTCCCTCTGCCTCAGACTTGGGATCTGAAGGCCACATCAGGCTGCAAGACCCTGAGGCTGTTCTCCCTTCAGTTTATGGCAGGGGCAGAGGGCTGTGAAAGCCAAAGCCTCCAGCCCAGCCCAGTGTTGAAGGTCAGACTAGAAACTCCCTGGTCCATCAAGGAGCTGTGGAATGACATTGTGAAACTCTAGTCTCGCTGAGAATTAGGCCTCAGATTCAGACTAAGGTGTTTGTGAAATTGGTGAGCTCTACTTCCAGTTCTGGTTTAAATTGAAAATCCAGCTCCTTACTCCAAGTCACTACACTGGAGGAGAGATGTCCTCTCCTTACTGCCATGTGTGTTTCATGTAGCATAGGATGAAAGGACAGAAGACGCTCACACTTTCTAAAGATGAGCTCAGCAATCTCATGTGCTCCTGGGTTTTCACTTCTTTTTTCTTCAGCTCCCCAACCCTATCCCTGTAGGTTGCATATCTGTCTTAGTGACCCTGACATTGCTCTCCTCACTGTCCAGATACCATTTATTTATTTATTTGAGAGTAGGGGGAGAGAGGAAAGAGGATGGGGTGTTTTGAAAGCACTTTGCAACTTGTCAGTATCTGAAAATCCCTGCTGTTGTGGGGAGAAGCTCTGAGTGCACTGAAGAGAGTTCCTTCTGAGAGAAATAGGAGGGAAGACATGTTCTTTTCTATAAATAAAGGGAAAAAAGAGTTTGCTTGCAAGGTGGAGACAAGATTCAAGACATAGCAGAAGAGTGGAAGGCAGATGTTTTCCACTTAAATGAGGCTGTTATTAACTCTCTCTACCAAGGCTTTAGAGCTTTTGTTGAATTCACATAAAAGGAGCAAGAGTCTAAATAGATGTTTGTGTACAACTCATGTTCCAAACTGAGTTTCTACTTGCTGTAATTCATACACAGCCTAACATTTCATTGTCATCTTTAATAAACTAAGGAAATGAAATTCTGCTTTGTATTTGCTTATCTTGACTATCAGGAAATGGACATGTCGAAAAATTTAGGAAATTTTTGTTATGATGCAAAGAGCATTGGACCTTACAAGTCAGGAAAAGTGGGTTGGAATGCTTTGTCACTGACTTGCCACATGACCTTGAGCAGATCAGTTCACCATTCTAGCTGTCTGTGTCTTTGTGTATAAAGTACTTTGTAGCACTTTACAGTGCGTGGGGTGTGCCTGCTACTGGTCACCTTGGTGTAAGGGCCCCCTGAAGTGAGGTAAATCTTCCTCTCCACAGGGTCTGAGTTGTCTTAGATGCTTCAGTCCCCACTTCTGTGAACAACCCTCTCCGAGTTTCTCTTTCATGCTCCTGGCCCGCTGGAGCTCCAGTTACACTCTGCAGCTTTCTGAACATTTCCCCTTCAGTGTCCTGTGGTCAACTCCAGCCAGTATGTCTAAAGCCAACGTAAATATCATATTTCCTCAAACCTAACCATTAGTCACCCTGGTTTGAAAATTAATTTCCTTCTCTTCGAGTTAGGTGGCATTTCTGACTAGGAAAGCAGTGGCTCCTCACCACCTGTTGTCACATTATGGTGATTTTTCTCTTTAAATTTCATTCCTTTTCTACCACTAGCACACAAATTCAGGTTCTTATCTTAAATCTCAACCTTCTCCAGCCATGCCAGTCTCTCCCTATTTAATTATCCGTCAAATATGTGGGTACCTACTGTTTGCTGGTTTCTGTACTGAGTTCAGGGGTTGTCACAGGGACTGAAACAGATATAAGCCCTCCCTCTTCAGGCACTTCGAGTCTTGTGGGGGAGACAGACATTGCACAGAGTTACCAAAATAAATGTGTAATTATCAGCTGTAATAAATAAGAGCTGTAAAGGAAAAGGGTAGATGCTGTTAAGAAACATAACAAGGGGACCTCATTTAGATTGGAGAGAACTAAGGCCCCTGAGAAGGTGATGCTTTAACCAAGACCCCCAAAATGAGACTCAGAGTAGTGAGAAAAGCACTCCAGACAGGGACTAGCATATATGATGGCCCTAAGTACTCTTGCCTGGAAAATCCCATGGACAGAGGAGCCTGTAGGCTGCAGTCCATGCGGTCATGAAGAGTCCGACATGACTGAGTGACTTCACTTTCACTTTTCACTTTCATGCACTGGAGAAGGAAATGGCAACCCACTCCAGTGTTCTTGCCTGGAGAATCCCAGGGACGGGGGAGCCTGGTGGGCTGTCATCTATGGGGTCACACAGAGTTGGACACGACTGAAATGACTTAGCAACAAGATAGAAGTAGTTTGGGCAAGGAACTGCAAAAAGGACTTACTAAGAATTTCAGGTTTTATTGTATTGGGCACCAAAGATTTTAAATTCTATTCTAAGAACATTGGAAAATTACTGAAGAGTTTTAATCAGAGGAGTGACTGATCTGGTTAAAAATATCAGCGTCCACTTTTGCAGAAAATAGAGCAGAACGAGTAGAAGCTGTGGATATCCCAGGGAGATGGGAGAGAAATTATGTTCGTCTAGACTAAAATATGACATACCATTGTCACTGTCATCTCGCCAAACCCTCTAAAAAACAAGATAATTTCTAAATACTTTGCTCTAACTCTGACATTTTAAAATAAGGAGTAAAAAATGGGGTGGGTGATGTGGGTAGGGCAAGATATTAGAAAAATATTTGTATACATTACAGAATCCAAGGAAAGTTAGCAACCAAGAATAGAAAGGGCAGAGACCGGAGCAGCTCTGGAACCTCAAATACAGGATTTGCAGACCTCTTGAGCCTGTGCTGGGGACTCCCTCTTGAGGACTGGGGGTACACTACAAAGGGGAACTATGAGCCAGGCAGTCATCCTTTGTGGCACTATGTTATTCATCATTTTCTATGGCCCCAAATGTGTGTAGGTTTACTTTACCCTCTAATGGTACAAAGAGAGGGCTTAATTTTTATAGCACCCTGGTTAAAGCAAGACCCAGCCCAAATTGCTTTTTCCTTGGAACATTTGACTTAAAGGATGGGAGCAAGGGATCACCATGCCCACAATATCCTGCTGGCTCTTCTGCCAGTCAGAGTCCTCTCCCACTTCTAATCTCCAAGGTATCAAACTGCTTATAAAACTTTGGTGAAGCAGCTGCCAGATGGCCCAGGCGTTCCCACTGTGAGCTTGATGCTCCTGGGATCAAAGATGAATGTGATTAAAAAGGAAAGAGAATCTACTTAGAGCTACTATTCTAGGAGCGTGGAGAACACGAGGGTGTGCTGGGCAAACACCCTCGCCTTCCTCAGTTCTGTGAACTGCTTCTGGGGGAGGAACAGAAAGCAGAGAGCTGGGCTCTGGTTTTGGAGGTAAACTTAACACCAGACCAGTGAGATGAGAGTTCCTGGGTTAAAAGAAGCCTTGCGTGGCTGGAAGTTTCTTAGGATGTTGGGAGTACTAGTGACCATCCCCTGCCGAGAGAGCGGCTACCGCAGACCTCTAAGACTCAATTCTGAAACAGCGCAGCACAGGTGACCTGTAATCATTAGGCAACAAACCCAAGGGAAGTCCTGTCCTTTTCTCAGCCTAGGCAATTTCTCACCTGTTTTCTTTTCAAATAGTGATGCCTGTGATTCCTGAATGGCTTTCCCTATTCCCCCTAGCCCACTGCAGGAACAGTTTGCTGGAGACTCCTGGCCTCTCCAGCAAACTTGTTTCCACAGCGAGCACAAAACTGCTTCAGCACTAGCAGCAGTGAGGGAAAGAGAAGAAAGTAAAAGGTACCTTTCTCTTCTTTCCCCTCACCTCCCTGCCTTTCTCTACTCAGAATCGAAAGAAAGAAATTCAGCCCAGATGCCAACAATAGATCTCTCTACACCAAGGTCTGAAAGAAAAGTTGTGTGCTTCCCTTAACCACTGGAAGCCCTTAGCCACTGAGCTCACCGAAAGAAAGTTCTGGCAACGCGAAAGCAGAAATGAAGCCTGCAGAGGGGAAAGGGAATGATAGAGCCCCCCACCCCTACCTTTCTTTCCCTCCCTCGCTCTCCTTTCTTGGTTACTTAATAATATTTAAATGTACTTTTCTAACACATTCACATGATTAAAATCCACAGAAAAGAATACAGTGAAGTCTCTCCCATTTCTGTAGCCATGTGTCCAGTTTCTGCCTTATCCCCTTTGAGAGTCACTTGTGACTTTTCTTTTTATCCATACAGAGTTTCTCTATGCAAATACAAGCAAATTATATATATATATATATAAATTCTTCACACTTCTTTAAAAGCTAGCATACTGTATACACATTTCTGTGCCTTGCTCTTCCCCCCCAACGGTGTATCTTAGAGAATTTCCTACATCACTATAGTAAAAGTTTCTTTATTCTTTTTTTAGAATCCATGGGGGTCACGACTGAGCAACTTTCACTCACTCATACATTATCCATTGTATGGGTAGAATATAATTGAGTCAACCATTTATCTATTGAGAGATGTTGAAGTTGTTTCCAATCTTTTATTAATGCAAATGAAGCTTCCACGGAAAACCTGGTCCTGTTTCATTCACATGGGTGCAGGCATATCTGTCAGGTAAATTCTCCAAAGAGGAATGACTGGCACAAAAGATTTGTGCATTTGTAATTTTGATAAATATTGCCAGTTGCCCTCCATGGTGGGAATAAGGACATTGAAACAGTGGGAAGGAAGAAAGCATTACTGTGGGGTCTTACTCCCCTACCTAAAAATCACCAACAGTTCTCTCCCCACAAGGTAAAGTTTGGTTTCTTCTGCTGGCACATAAAGGACCGTTAATCCATGACCACATTTCAGCTTCATAGCCTGAGCNGAATAAGGACATTGAAACAGTGGGAAGGAAGAAAGCATTACTGTGGGGTCTTACTCCCCTACCTAAAAATCACCAACAGTTCTCTCCCCACAAGGTAAAGTTTGGTTTCTTCTGCTGGCACATAAAGGACCGTTAATCCATGACCACATTTCAGCTTCATAGCCTGAGCTCCTGCCATTCCCTGAACTATTAGCTGTTTCCAAACTACACCTTCCTCTGTCCACTATTGAGAGCTCGCTCAGCCACATCACAATGTCCCCTGCCTGCATTCTACTCTACCCGCCCACTATGAGCCCCTGGCACTCTCTCTCAACCTCCTGTTAGAGCACTTGTCACACGATGTTGTTATTTAGTATTTTCCCAAATAGAACAAATAAGTAACTGAATGAAATGAATGAGTGTGAGGAATCGCCTGTTCTTTGTTGAGGTAAGCAGACATGAAGTGCCGCTCCAAGGATCTTTCCTGACAAGGATCACCTTTGCTGCAGCAGTGGTCTTTCCTGTCCTCTTTAATCACCCCGAGCTCAGCAGCACTTCCTCCGCAAAATCCCAGTGATATCCCCAAAGACGCCACACACGGCCTTCCAAATTAAGCCAGAAGAACCTACGCTGAGGTCTTAAACAGAGAAGACCCTAACAGGGTCAGCCCACATTGGGGTCCTATAGTCAGATGAATGTGATCAGTTTTCCCCTTTGCCACATGGATCTCTGTAATGACTGTTTTCTGTCTACCTCTTCACTACCAGCAGGAGCAGGTCTGATTTCTTCCAACCAAAGAGCCCAAACTCGTCCAAATCTGAGATGATGATAAAGCCAGCTGACCCTGGGGCTCTCTAGTCTCCCCGCACTACTTGTCTTTAAGGTGTCCCTGCTGGTTTTCCCCAGATCAGAGATCCCCAGGGGACTCTCCTATAGACAAGTTCTGTGGGTGCCAACCCCTCAGAGTCTATGTGGGTTCAACTACTCCTAATAGTTGGTTCACACAAATAGACATGACTCTTCCTGGAGAGTGAGAGAACCACTGGGGAAACAGTCTGTCTTTGAATGTTTTCCCTCTCTGCCTGTCAGTGGGAACAAGAACCAACAAGGACATTGTAAAACAGGGGATGGGATTGTTCTGACCTTGCGTCTGATTACCTCCCATCTTAGCTCTCTTATCTCTTCTTGTGCCAGCAAATATCTGCAGTGATTGCTTTCCCAAATCTTAAAGTGATGAAAATGTGTTCATCTCCCTTCTCCTCCCTCAACTTTGTCTGCGACTGTTTCTGTTTTGTTTTGTTCAACAGTCATTATCAGAGTGGATAACATTCCAAATGTCCTTCACTCACTTTATTATTAAACTGTCAGCTTTTTCTTGCCAGGAGATATGATGATATTTACATGCCCTAAAAATATACTAGGTATTTAAAAGTTGTTATGTCTATAAGGTAAGCTGAGAGAAGAATGCTGAAGACATGCAAAAGACTGCTGAAGTTGATAGAATATCCACATGTTTTCCAACCAGAGAGAAAAATAGCTACAGTACAAATTTTTACTTGTTCTGAGGTTCTTTGTTTATTGTTACAAACTAGATGTGATTCACAAGGAGCCAAAACTTGATTTTCAGCAAGTTCTCAAGCTTCTCTTTATGTGCTTAGTTGCTCAATCATGTCTGACTCTCTGTGACCCTATGGACTGTAGCTCTCCAGGCTCCTTTGTCCATGGAATTCTCCAGGCAAGAACTCTGGAGTGGGTTGCCATGCCCTCCTCCAGGGGATCTTCCTAACTCAAGGATCAAACCCACATCTCCTGCATTGGCAGGTGGATTCTTTACCACTGAACCACCTGGAAAGCCCTAAGCTTCTCTTCCCAATATTTAACTTAGACTTGAGATCTTCACAGGCCAAGAGTGAGAAGACTATTCAACAGGGGAGGGGAAAGGGGCCACTGCAGCCCAGCAATCATTCATTTATGTATTCATTCATCTATCCATCCATTCCTTTGCTTTCTCCATGGTTCAATGAATGCTGGCACTTTGATCTCTGATTTCTCAGCCTTTTCTAAACCCAGGTTGTACATCCGGAAGTTCTCGGTTCACATACTGCTGAAGCCTAGCTTAAAAGATTTTGGAGTCACCTTTACTTTTCACGTTTTCCTATAGTAGACAGTCTTCTCAAATCTCTATGTCTCAACCTCCTCCTGTTCTGTCAGCGTTCCCGTGGTATGAAAGTGAAGTCACTCAGTCGTGTCCGACTCTTTGCGACCCCGTGGACTGTAGCCCACCAGGCTCCTCCGTCCATGGGATTCTCCAGGCAAGAATACTGGAGTGGGTTGCCATTTCCTTCTCCAGGGGATCTTCTCNTTTCTGCCATAAGGGTGGTATAATCTGCATATCTGAGGTTATTGATAGTTCTCCCGGGAATCTTGATTCCAGCTTGTGATTCATCTAGCCAGGCATTTCTCATGATGTAATCTGCATGTAAGTTAAATAAGCAGGATGACAATATACAGCCTTGACATACTCTTTTCCCAATTTGGAACTAGTCTGTTGTTCCATGTCTGGTTTTAACTGTTGCTTCTGGACCTGCATACAGATTTCTCAGGAGGCAGGTAAGGTGGTCTGGTATTCCCATCTCTTTCAGAATTTTCCACATTTTGTTGTCATCCACACAGTCAAAGGCTTTAGCATAGTCAATGGAGTAGAAGTAGATGTTTTTCTGCAATTCTCTTGCTTTTTCTTTGATCCAGTGGAATTTGGCAGTTTGATCTCTGGTTCCTCTTCCCTTTGTAAATACAGGTTGAACATCTGGATGTTCTCAGCTCACATGCTGTTGAAGCATAATTCAAGTACATAATTCATGTACTGTTGGAGGATAATTGCTCTACAATATTGTGTTGGTTTCTGCCATACATCAGTATGAATCAGCCATAGGTATACATGTGTCCCCTCCCTCTTGAGCCGCTATCCTTTGTTCATTTTTAAATTGGGTTATTTGTCTCTGTTGTTATAGAGTTTGTGAGAGTTCTCTGAATAAAAATCTCTTATCACCTATATGATTTGCAGATGTTTTCTCATCCCATGGGTTGTCTTTTCACTCTTTTGATAGTATCCCTAGAAGCACAAAGCTTCTACATTTTGATCAAGTCTACTTTATTCTTTCTTTTGTCACTGTGGTTTTGGTGGAATTCTCCAGGCAAGAATACTGGAGTGGATTGCCATTGCCTTCTCCAGGGGATCTTCCCTACCCAGGGTCAAACCCGGCTGGGTCTCTTGCATTGCAGGTGGATTCTTTACCATCTGAGCCAACATGGAAGTCTACATCTGAGAAACTACTGCTTAATCCAAGGTCACGACAACATGCAGAGTTTTATAGTTTTAACTCTTACATTTAGGTCTGTGATCCATGTTGAGTTAATATTTGTATGTCGTATGAGGTAGAGGTCCAGATTCATTCTTTTGCATAAGAATATCGAGTGTCCCAGCACTGTTTGTTAAATCTATTTCTTTAAAAAAATTTTTATTTATTGATTTTTGGCTGGGCTTGGTCTTCATTGCTACACTGGCTTTTCTCTCATTGTGGTGAGTGGTGGGGGCTTTCTAGTTGTGGTGGAGGGCTTCTCATTGCGGTGGCTTCTCTTGCTGTGGAGCACAGGCCCTAGGGTACATGGGCTTCAGTAGTGGTGATTCCCCAGCTCTGGAGCACAGGCTCAATAGTTGTGGCACATGGGCTTAGTTGTTCCACTGCATGTGGGATCTTCCCAGACCAGGGGTTGAACCTGTGTCTCCTGTACTAGCAGGTGGATTCTTTACCACTGAGCCACCAGGGAAGCCCAATCTGTCTCTTTTTAATATCCCCTTTTCTCCAAGCAGCTGCTTCCAATCCCAGCCCCTCTGCTGCCTTGGAATGGATCACCACTGCAGGAGAGGAAGCTGCTACTGTGATGAATTCTGCCATGTGGTACCAGACTGCTGCCCAGACCACCATGCCCTCTGCAAGCCCAGGAACGCACCTGCAGGCTCCTTTCCACCCCCAGGAGAGCGAGAGGCTGTGACTGACAGAGGCAAGCCCCTTGCCTGTACTTCGGGCCAAGGCCAGGGTGTGGCCTGGGTGATTCCTAAGGTCCCTGACATTCCCAAGATCCTGACATTTTGTCTGTTTCATATCAAAAGGGCCTATACATTCCTCCCAGCTTTCTTTGCCCACTGTTCCTCACTACCTGCTGCTCTTCCCTGAGCTACTTTTCTGGGTCCCACAAGGAGAGGTTCAGTATTGGTGGTTGGGGAACAGGGTAGGGAAATAAGGGTAGTTGGGCTCCCCTTAATGGTCCCCACTTCTCCTACAGTATAGATGCCTCTTGACCAGTCCCGTGTAGACTTCTGAGGGCAGATAGGAGCGGGTGGGAGGCAGGGATGAGGACAGGAGCTTTCACCGTATTTTCTCAGCTCCTCATACTACTAGCATGATGCTACAGATGGTGCTGAGGATGGAGAACCCGTCCAGGGCTGTCAGGAGCAATGTAGACTAGATCAGAGCATGGTGAGAGCCCTGGAGGTGCCCCTAGAAGGGGTGGCCAGCAAGCTGCTCCTGCCTCTCTGGCCTCCAGGACCCAGAGTTAAGGAGCAGTTACCAAAGGGGCCAAAGGGCCTGAGGTGGGTGGGGCACCATGGCAGCCTCGGATTTATGGTAGAAGCCAGGGTTCCTGCCCGTGAACACTGACACTTAATTTCATATGATTCTCACGTGTCATGAAAAACCATTTTTCTTTTGAATTTTTTTTAACCATTTAAAAATGTAAAAAAAAAAAAATTCTTATCTTGTGATTTATACCAAAAAACAGGCGGAAAGACAGATTTGGTCCTCAGACTGTGGTTTGCCGTTCTCTGCTTTATTTTTTTTTATTATTATTATTTTTAGTATAATAACTTTTTATTTGACATCTACAAGATTGTGGTATCTTGCAGCGTTCTCTGCTTTAAATCACCCTCTGTCCTTTATTTTCTTTTTGAGTCTTGGCTTCAGCCCTGATCTGTCCAGCTCTGCCCAGCATTGGAGGAAAGCTCTTGGCCCCCACCCTGACATGTTACAGCATTGGGCAGAAACAAAGGCAGCCAGGACAGTGGAAAGAGCTCAGACAGATGGACCTGAATCCAAATAGACCTGGATTCAGACCCTGGCTAAACTTAAGCCTGCAGCCTTCCTAACTTTTCTGAGCCTTCCTTTCCTCATCTGTATCCTAGAGCTTGCCTTATAGGGTTCTTGGCAGATGAACAAGACAGTGCTGTTATTTGGGGAAACGTANACTGTGGTTTGCCGTTCTCTGCTTTATTTTTTATTATTATTATTTTTTTTAGTATAATAACTTTTTATTTGACATCTACAAGATTGTGGTATCTTGCAGCGTTCTCTGCTTTAAATCACCCTCTGTCCTTTATTTTCTTTTTGAGTCTTGGCTTCAGCCCTGATCTGTCCAGCTCTGCCCAGCATTGGAGGAAAGCTCTTGGCCCCCACCCTGACATGTTACAGCATTGGGCAGAAACAAAGGCAGCCAGGACAGTGGAAAGAGCTCAGACAGATGGACCTGAATCCAAATAGACCTGGATTCAGACCCTGGCTAAACTTAAGCCTGCAGCCTTCCTAACTTTTCTGAGCCTTCCTTTCCTCATCTGTATCCTAGAGCTTGCCTTATAGGGTTCTTGGCAGATGAACAAGACAGTGCTGTTATTTGGGGAAACGTAATGAAACAGGTCTTCACTTACTGTTCACTCAGGTCCGGCAGCTTCTCCAAACCAGCCTCCCGGGGCTGCCCCTCTTGATCACTGTGAAGGGGGACTCACGAAGAGAGCCTGATGCCTGCCTGGAACTCCTTCCCTGGCCTCTACCAGCAGGGCCCCTGGAGCAGAGCTCAGCCTCCCATCCTTGGCCCTCCAGGGCTGCAACACCGGGCCAGTGGCGCTGCAGCTCTCCGACCTGCCACCCTGTGTGTTTCCCAGTTGGTTCAACCAGAGGAAGACGGAAACCTGCTGTTGTCATAAACATGTTTAAATGTTAAAATCAGTCAGACAAGTTATAAAACAGAAATTTTGCTCATGATATTTATTATTTTGTGATGGTTACAGTAAATATAGTAAATATATATCTTGAAAGCAGGAAGTAAAAACTTAGCGGTGCCATGACTGAATAATTCTTGCCTCTCTCCTCAATATTCCTTCCCTAGCTCTGTGGTACTGCCTATGAGTCCTGACATAGCCTAGCCTGAGACCTGTGACCTCTTGCCCACCCCCTTCTCTTCCCACGGGGCCAAAAGTGGCAGGGGACCTTCCTCTGGTGTGCTGGGAGTGGCCTCCCTGGGGTCTCCTTGAGCAGGATTTCAAAGCACTAGGAAAAATGATGCCGCTGGCTTTGGGGTCCACTGAAGCCATCTTTTCCTCCTGCTCTGTGCCCAGTGCCCTTCCTGCCAGCCTCCTGGACTCCAAAGCTCAGGAGCATTTTTCACATCTCTATGCCTTGGTTTTCTTCTGCAAGGTGCCAAGTATTTTGAATTCTACCTCACAACACAGTTCACATCTGCCCCCTTCATATGCCACTGCCCAGATCCTAGATCACAGCCCCTTACTGGTCCTCTTGCCCTTACTGGTCTCAGCCCACATTGTACCACGTCGTACCCCGCAAAGCAGAGCTCTGGTCTTGCCATTTCCCTCACTCAGAAACCAGCACTGGCCGCCCACTGTCTCCAGAGTAAGGCTAACCGCCCGTGCGTGGCCTGCTGAGTCCTCCACTTCATGGACCCAAGGCACGCTTCTGGCCTTATCTCCTGCTGGCCCCTCTCCCACACCTTGGTTCCAGCTAGACAGAATGACTGGTCATCCCATCCAAGGCTCGCTCTAGACCTTTGCTAATCTGAACATTGGTTTCTAGTAAATGATAATAGCATAGGATGCCCTGTCAGCACAGAGCCTAGTTATTGGCTAGTGGGTCTGTTTTAGCTTAGTTTCTCTGAAAGCAGAGCCTGAATGAGTTATTTAGGGACATGATCCAGAGGAGTGGGAGAAGGAGAAATGGCACAGAGGAGAAGGGAGAGCCAGTCAAAAGGTGTTAGCCAGTTGGCCCCTGCTATGGCTGATGGCTGCTTCATCATCAAGAAGCTTGTCTGAGAACCATCTGTCCCGGCAATGAAACAGGGAGCATCTGTCTATGGGCCCCCATTCCCCTTGGATCGTGAGTTGCTCCTCAGGGCCCAGTTCTCCCAGTTCTTCACTGCTGTGTGTGAGGGCTGAGTAGCCCCCAGAAGCATCCCAAGCCTCAGTATCAGGGAGGTCCTGGAACAGAGGCCAGACGGCACGTGGCAAGGCTCTGCCTGCTCACTGCTGGGAAGCTGGTCCTGCAGCAGTGGCTGGAATAGGACTTGAAATGGTGCATGAAAGCTGTCCCACCTCCTGGCTTTATGGAGCACATGCTTTATGCCTCAGATGTCTTTTCCTGCCCAGGGATGCAGGAACCTGAGGGAGAGACAGCCCTGGACCCTGTTTGGGAGAGCCCCACCCACACCTCCAGAGCCTGAGATGTCCTTTTCTTGCCAGGAAGAGTTTTTCAGGGCAATGTGGAATGTGACCTCTAGAGTGGGGATCAGGCTGTGGGTGTCATAGAGCGCCCAACAGTGCTGATTTGCAGGCTTTTTCTCCTTTCCTGAATCAGTGCTCATTCCTTCCAAATGCCTAGAAACTCCATTCCATTCTTTCCTGTCTCTCCTTCATTATCCCCCACCCCAACCAGGGTCCCCACAGATGTTCCAGTACTGGCACAGGTTCCTCGTTAGTTGAGTATACAGGTGGTGCACGTGTGCATGCAAACTTGATTTCTACCCAGCCCTCCATCATTCCTCCCTGTGTCCCTCTAGTACCTTTCCCGTGAAAGTCATTTCCCTGGCAGTGGCATACAACCTGGGCAAAGCCCTGAGAAAGCAGAAGGCTCCCTGTAATGTAAGTCAAAATCACAATGAGAAATTCATGTCTAAAATTAAAAGGACCAGTGATACCAGTGTTGATGAGAACATGGAGACTGGAACTCTCATATGTTGCTGGTGTAGTATAAGTGGGCACAATTAATTTAGAAAACTGTTTGATGCTATATACTAAAACTAGACACCTGACCCAGCAATTTCATTCCTGGGGGTATGTATACATACCCGAGATATATACAAGATTGTTGATAGTGGTATTATTTAGAATAGTGAAAGACTAGATATAACCCAAAAGTGCATCAGTAGGAAAATAGAAAAATTAATTGTGGTATATTTACAATGGATACTACCTGAAAACAAAAAAAGAATGAACCACTGTTATATGCAACAACATGGGTGAATTTCCCAGGCATAAAGTTCAGAAGTCAGATGCAAGACATTATATATCCATAGTCCCATTTATATGAAGTTCAAAAATAGGCAGAAATACTTTAAGGTGGTAGAGGTGAGAATGGTGGTCTTTGGAGGGATATTGACTGGAAATGGACACAAGGGAGCCTACTGAGATGCTGACAACATCCTATATCCTGATCTGAGTAGTGAATGCATTCTGGGTGTTCAGTTCAGTCACTCATGTCCAACTCTTTGCGACCCCATGGATTGGAGCACACCAGGCTTCCCTGTCCTTCACTATCTCCCGAAGTTTGCTCAAACTCATGTACATTGAGTCGGTAATGCCATCCAATCATCTCATACTCTGTCGCTCCCTTCTCCTCCTACCCTTAATCTTTTCCAACATCAAGGTCTTTTCCAATAAGTCGGCTCTTCACATCAGGTGGCCAAAGTTATTGGAGCTTCAGCATAAGTCCTTCCAAAGAATATTCAGGATTGATTTCCTTTAGGATTGAGTGGTTTGATCTCCTTGCTTTTCAATGGATTCTTAAAAGTCTTCTCCAGCACTACAGTTTGAAAGCATCAGTTGTTTGGCACTCAGCTTGTTTTATGGTCCAACTCTCACATCTGTACTTGACTACTGGAAAAACCATAGCTTTGACTATATGGATCTTTGTTGGCAAAGGAATGTCTCTGCCTTTTAATACAATGTCTGGGTTTGTCATAGCTTTCCTTCCACGGAGAAAGCATGTTTTAATTTCATGGCTGCAGTCACTGTCCACAGTGATTTTGGAGCCCAAGAAAATAAAGTCTGTCACTGTTTCCATTTTTTCCCCCCATCTATTTCCTATGAACTGATGGGACTGAATGACATGATCTTAGTTTTTTGAATGCTGAGTTTTAAGAATTCACCAAGCTGTATACTACTTGAGATTGGCGGAGTTAATTCTATGTAGACTGTACCCTAATAAAAGAAATAAAGGAAGAGAGGGCTCCCCAGAAACAGAGGTTTCTGTGCTATAACCCAAGGAAATAGGGGTTAGGATATGGAGGGGTCTGTTCTCAGGGCTTTGCAAACTTAGATGCTCCCTCCCACCTCTCTTTATCTATACATTTGGTACCTGCAGGGGCTCACTCAGACCTGCAGAGTTTGTATAAAGATTAATATTTTAAAAATTTATTTATTTGGCTGCACTGAGTCAGGATCTTAAGTTTTGGTATTGGAACTCTTAGTTGCAGGGATTTACTCCCCTGACCAGGGGTCAAACCTTGGGCCCCTGCTTTGGGAACTTGGAGTCTTAGACACTAGACCACCAGAGAAGTATAAAGATTATTTGAAAGAGGAAACATTTGACCTACAAAAGATGCAGAAAGAAATGTTATCTGAACTTCTCTTGTCTGACTAAAGCAGAGCCTTCTAAAAATACAGTTGCCATTAATCCCTGTCCAAGGGACTTTCCAGCCAATTTCAGCTGCCATGGAGACAGACTGCCAATGGTACCTTCCATGTCTTCCCACAGAAGTGCTAAGCTCTGTGCCTTTGTTAAGGGTGTAGAAACCTTTATCTCTGGTTTTTCAGTGAGAACAGCTTCGTGGAGCACGTGTAAGCAAACTTTGTCTCTTCTGTTCATCTGTCTTTTCTCAGTTAGCTGGCCTCCAGTCACTGCACCCAGGTTGGAAGAGGAAAAAGCTTTGCCTCTCAACAAACACAGAACTTGTTTGCTGCGGCCTGTGGGGCTATGCTATAGTTCAGTGGCCTAGCAGATCTAGAACCTTATATTTCAAGGACATTTTACTGGGTTAACTCTTTTATCAGAACCTTTGCAGGCCAGTGCTTAGGCTTACTGGATACCCTTGTCTTGAGTCAAATTTATCCCTAAAATGTGCACTGGCTTATTGAGGGGGAGGGAGTTCTAAATATTCTTGATGAGAAAGCCAGACCCAAATGACAACTCCATCCTTCCATTGGTTCAGGCTGAGAACTCTGTAGTTTTCTTGACTTCTCTCTTCCTTTGACAGCCCACATCAGTCTAGCAGGAAATCACATCAGCTCTACCTTCAAAACATATCCAGACTCTGATTGACTCTCACTACCTCCTCTGATACCAGAGCCACCCTCATCTTTCACCTGGACTAGGGCAAAACCTCCTAACTCCCAGTTTCTGTTTCAGCACAGGGCTGCCAGAGTGGTCCTTCCAAATCCCAAGTCAGATTTCATCACTCCACAGCTCAAAACTCCCCAGGGGCTGCTCCCAGCTCACTCAGAGAGCAGCCCCCAAGGCTGGCAAGGCCCTTTATCACCCATGCCTTTTCACCCTACTCCCCTGACCCCCAACTCTGCTCTCTCATGAGGCTCCAGTCACATGGGCTCTTTGCTGTTTCTTGACCTAGGTCCTGCCTTAGTCTTTGGATCTTTCTCTATGAGTTCTACTATCTGGAGTGCTTTGCCCCATGTATCCACTTGACTAACCTTCTCACCAACTTGAAGTCATGGCTCAGATCCCATAGTGTTATTATTACTGCAACCTGCCCCTCATCTCTGCATGCCACACACACCAGGTTCTTCTTATCTACCTTCCCCCCCTTTTTTCCATAATATTCATAATATTTCATAATATTCATCCCTATACCATTCACTTACTTATTATGTCTATTGTTTGAACTCTCTTGATTCACCAGGGAGTTAGTTCCACAAAGGCAGGGATCTGTTTTACTCAGTGATGTATCCTGGGTGCCTAGAACAGTGTCTGACATCTAGTAAGGTGCTCCACACATGTTTGCTAAATTAATAAAACTAGCCTCCTATGCTCATTGAGGGTGAGACCTGAATTGGGCTGAACAAAATGTTCAGGAGCTCTCTGGTTAAGACTATTATGGCCTCAAGGTCAACAGTCATGTGTCCAGCCTTGGAAATTCCCCCAGGTACAGAGGAAGATGGACTGACAAAATTCAGCAAAACCCAGGAAAGCATTCAGTCAGGCTTCCCTTCTAGTAGATTCCTGGTTAGATCCCATCATAGGCAACTGGGCTGGAGCTGAGCTGTTGATTACTAGATGATGAAAAAGGAAATGGAGAAGGAAATTCCATGGTGGAGGGGTGAAAAGGGTACCTGGAGTATGTTGGTCTGTAGTTTAAGCCACCAGCTGCTGGAATGAGGAAGTCTCTCTCCTCGCTGGGGTAGGGCAGACAGGTAGGTCAGGAGGAGAGGGAGGTGGCAGAAAGTAGCACATTCTTACTGAATTTCTCCTCTGTTTTCTCAAGGGTGAAACTTCATACTAAATCACTCACTCATTACTGTTTGCGTGCTCAGTCACTCAGTCGTCTGACTCTGAGACACCATGGACTGCAGACCACTAGACTCACTACTAGATCTGATCAAATAGAATTCAGGTCTTTGCTGTGGCCCCAGGGCCTCCTAAACTCCCCCAAGGGGAAATTCATTCTCCCATTTTATAAAGTGAAGGACTGAGGTTGAGCAGGATGGTGGAAGGGCTCCGCCTGGCAGGAAGACTCTACAGATTAACAGTGTGGTTGGAACTGGGGTCCAGGATCCCTGATCCCAAGTGCTGGGCTAAATCCCAGACAGACATCCTCTCCTCTCGATGAGTTTTCCTGCCCACCCCCTCACCCCTACCCCGTGCCCTAGAGTGACTTCCTTCTCCTCCCAGGCCACAGAGCCCTTTATCCCAGCATGGGAGAGGTTCTGTTTTTAGTTTACTTTAAAAAATCTTTTGGCTATGCTTCGTGGCATGTGGGATCTTATTCCCCAGTCACGGATCCAACCCAAACGCTCTGTATTGTAACTGAGGAGTCTTAACTACTGGACTGCCAGGGAAGTCCCCAGGGTGAAATTCTAGAAGCTAGCATCTTACATGAAGCAGAACCTCAGCCGTCATGGCCAAGATGACCTCAAACGCCATGACAGAGGCCCAGAGAAGCCAAATAACTTGTCCAAAATCATACAGCCCCTAGGCCATAATTAAGGAAGGAGCTGGAAACAGAACCTAGACCTCCTGGATTCCACTTTAAAGTTCCTTCCAGCCATGAGATTTTTGTGTTTTCCTGACGCTTGTCCAACAAGATTTCCTCTGCTCTAGAACTGCTTTCTCCACAAAACTTTGGCCCTGAGACCCCCAAGGTACCTTGTCTGGCCTCTGGCTACGGCCATAACAGCCTATGTCCTGGGCCCTTTGAGGGGATAAGATTCTTCACTGGGGCATTTGGAAATAGATTCTGCAGCCTCATTCCCTTTCTTGTGGCCAAATCCTTAAACTTCCCTCAGTCATTACCCTCAGTGTCCCTCCTCCCAGGCCTGGGGACTCAGACCAGCACACTTACCCTTTCCCTTCTTCAAGGTGTGCTCTCCCTGCCCTGCACCTACAGGCTGGCCCAGGACATGATCCTGCCTCTGGCTGGGATGTAGGATCCCAGGATGTAAAGACAGAAGGATGTTAGGGATCAGAGTCCTTCCTCACACTGCAGAGTTGTCTCCTGCAAACCTCAGGGGGCTGTTCCTTCTACGACTTGAGGATCCGAGTGGACATCAGGATTCGTTTATTGAGCACTTAAAATGTATGTTTTCAATAAGCACCAAGTATGTAGATGTTATGTTAGAGCCTTTTTATTGCATGTGATCCTCGAAAAACAGCCCAGTAAGGTAAGGATTCAGAGAAGGCAATGGCAACCCACTCCAGTACTCTTGCCTGGAAAACCCCATGGTAAGGATTAGGCCCATTTTACAGATCAGGAAGTTGAGGTTCAAAAAGCTCTTTAGTTTGGCCTTGACCATAGAGGTAATAGGGCTTCCCTGAGGCTCAGCTGGTAAAGAATCCACCTGCAATGTGGGAGACCTGGTTCGATCCCTGGATTGAGAAGATTCCCTGGAGAAGGGAAAGGCTACCCACTCCAGTATTCGGCCTGAGGAATTCCATGGACTGTATAGTCCATGGGGTCTCAAAGAGTTGGACACTATTGAGGGAGACTTTCACTTTCATAGAAGTAATAAGTCCAGAATTAGGAATAAAAACCATGTCTCTCTAACTAGAAGTCAAAATCCCATGCACAAAGATGGGGGGAAGCTTGTGGGAAGGGGGAGCATGTATGAAACACTTTCTGCCATGGTTTCCCTTGTTGCAGGAACCAGGGGCTGAATGTCACTGTGGAAAGGATTCCGTATCTTCAAACTTTAGGGAGGAGGAGTCAGTGGGCAAGTGGGGGCAGGAGTGTTGGCTCCTTGTCAGTCCATACACACAACCTGCCAGCTCTCAGCCTGTGCACTTGTGATCACCTGGCTGCTCCTGGAAATTAGCCAGTCACACCTAAGCAGGTGGCCCTCCCGTCCTCCGCAGGTTGAGGAAGCAGGAAAAGGCGGCAGTGTGAGGAGTGGGCAGAGCTGCTGGCAATGGTGGCCGGAGTCCCAGCTACGATGAGCTTTCTCTGGTGCCTGGCTCTGCCCCTTTCCTTCTGCTGCTGGGAGGCTGGGGCCCCCAGGAGCTCTGCAGGTAAGGAGGTGAGAGGGTGCCTGTGGGCTTCTCTCCTGACTCTGGGTGGGAGTTTCTATATTACAGCTCTTTGTGGGTGAAATAGCTCTCTTGGGTTAGTTACAATCAATCAAAAAGCTATACAGCCTTCCCAGGTGGTGCTAGTGGTAAAGAACCCGCCTGCCAAGGCAGGAGACATAAGAGATGTGGGTTGATCCCTGAGTCAGGAAGACCCCCTGAAGGAGGGCATGGCAACTCACTTCAGTATTCTTGCCCGGAGAATCCCATGGACAGAGGAGCTTGGTGGGCTTCAGTCCCTAGGGTCGCAAAGAGTTGGACATGACTGAAGCGACTGAGCGCACATAAAACTGCACTTGAAGTATGGCGTGCGTGTCTTCTCAGTCGTATCTGGCTTTTTGTGACCCCATGGACTCCTCTGTCCATAGGATTATCTTGGCAAGAATACCAGGGTGGGTTTCCATTTCCTTCTCCAGGGCATCTTCTCAGCCCAGAGATCGAACCCACATCTCCTTCGGCTCCTACCTTGGCAGGTGGATTCTTACCACTGAGCCACCTGGGAAGCCCCACTTGAAGTATGACTGTCATTGACAAAGAGTACACAATGGCAAAGGGTCAGCTTAAGTGCTTGTGACGCTGCAGTCCACGCAAATGTGAGGTTGCTATGGGTTTGTCTTTATGTCTGTGGGGGTGTGAGTATGTGTGGAGGGAAGAATAGGGAGTCAGAGGGTGCAGGCTGGTGATAAATCTGATTAAAGCCAAAGAATGTGGCTTGACAAGATTCTTTCTCCTTCAAGTTAATGTTTTAGCACAGATTTCCTTTAAAAGTCCATTAAATTTTTAAAAAATTTTATTTTGGAGTGTAACTGTTTGAGGATGTTGTGATAGCTTCATGTGCACAGCAAAATGACTCAGCCATACATATGCATGTATCCATTAAATGGCAATCCACTCCAGTACTATTGCCTGGAAAATCCCATGGCAAGAGGAGCCTGGTAGGCTACAGTCCATGGGGTCGCAGAGTTGGACATGACTGAGGGACTTCACTTTCACTTTTCACTTTCACTATTCTCTCCAAACTCCCCTCCCAGCCAAGCTGTCATATGACGTTGATCAAAGTTCCCTGTGTTATACAGTAGGTGCTTGTTGTAAAAACCTGTTTTTGTTTGAAAAGTCTGACTGTCACAGATGGCTTGTGGAGGGTGGATTCCGAGAGAGGCTGGGCTTTTATGAAAGAAAAGAATGAACACTGACTTGTAACAGAAACGGTGCCAAGTTTGTCACATGCATTATCTTTTGTAAAAATAGACTGTAATTTTTAGAGCAGTTTTAGGTTCACAACAACACTGAGCAGAAAGGGCAAAGATTCCTAAAGAGGCCTGTCTCCTACCTTCTCACTGCCCCCTCCATTATCAACATCTCTCACCAGAAATATACATGTGTTACAACTGAGGAATCTACAGTGACACATCATTATCACACACTGTCTTCTGAAACTTTACTTTTTTAGAGCAGTTTTAGTTTCACAGCAAAATGGAGAGGAAGGTACAGAGATTTCGCATATACCCCAGTCACTAGCTTTTTAATCTTCACTATAGCCCTGTGAGAGATACATTCTTATCCTCATCTATCCCCTGCCCCCCAAGTGAGGAGCCTGAGGCTTCTTACCAGCATGAAGTAACTCTGCAGAGCCAGGATTTTATGCCACACATCATGCCTAACCACTGGACCACACTGCCTCCTGCACTCATTATCTCCCAGGCGTGTGCTACACATTTAATGTAGTGTTCCAAACCAAGTGAATTAGGTACCTCAAGCTCCATTCTACAGATGGGACAATGCAGGCATGGAGCCAGGACACTTGGCCGGGTCACAAGCTTGGTAAGCAGCAAGCAAACAGAGGAGAGGGGACTCAAATTCCAGGTCCAAAGTCCACATGCTTTCCTCTCCCCAAGTTTGATTTGAGGAATGGTTCAGGAGAGCTGCAGCACTCTAGAGCTATCAAGGGCCAGGATGGGCTTTGCTCTGTTTGAGAAGACCCTGGGCAGGTAAGAGAGTTGGGTTGGGGGTTGTAAGAGCCCTGAAGATGAAGAGACGATGGGTTTGGGAAGCCTGAGAAGATCTACAGCAGGATAACACCGCGGGGCTCCCAAGAAAGGAAGAAAATGTGTCAGGGGAGGTCAACATCAGACCCCATCGTTGGGTTTCGGGCTGTGTGGGCTGCCCCAGAGAAGCTCTGCCTCCAGCTGTGGGGACTGAGGAGCCTCAGAGAAACTGAAGTGAGGAGAAGCAAGTATATCCCTGCAAAAGTGTGATTTGTGTTGTAGTGTGATTTCAGTGTAGTGTGTTGAAAGTGTGATTTCAGTGTGTCAGTAGACAACACTGAACAGGCAATGAGAACGAGGACTGTGACTGCATAAGCAGCTCGTGGATACAGCCTGGAACTCTCGCTGTATGAAAGTAGGTCGCCTGCTCTCAGGTGACTCTTTGAGAGGACATGCTCGGGGAGGATGCTTAATGACCCCCAAAGGCTTAGCAATGGAAGCACTTCCGTACTCCCCCTCCTCTCTGGTGCTTACCCCCATGACAAGGCAGGTAGGAGACGCTCACTGGTAGGAGACAGAGTCAGGATTTGCACCAGTAAATCATCAGGCTCCAGCTAGCAGGCANCATGCTCGGGGAGGATGCTTAATGACCCCCAAAGGCTTAGCAATGGAAGCACTTCCGTACTCCCCCTCCTCTCTGGTGCTTACCCCCATGACAAGGCAGGTAGGAGACGCTCACTGGTAGGAGACAGAGTCAGGATTTGCACCAGTAAATCATCAGGCTCCAGCTAGCAGGCAACACAGCTATGACTAGAACGCAGTCTCTTGCCTCTTAGCCCAGTGTTCCTTCATCATCCAGTGGGAGACACAAGAGGACAAGCAAAGGGCCTGTTCTGATGTCCTGGGTAGAGATGACCAAATGGCGCTGGCCCTCCCGAGGGCCCTTGGGTACTTCTGGGACAGTAGGTTTCAGAAAAGGCCATCTTAAAACCTTCAGAACCCCCCAAAAGTGTGCTTTCGTTTTTTTCCTTCCGAGAGTAGGGTTACTAGATAAAACACTTGGAAAATTTGAATTTCAGGTAATGACTTTTTCAGTATGTCTTAAATATTACATATACAGGAGGCGGTGATCAAAACCATCCCCAAGAAAAAGAAATGCAAAAAGGTAAAATGGTTCTCTGCGGAGGCCTTACAAATAGCTGAGAGAAGAATAGAAGCAAAAGGNTACCTGCTTTATGGGGCTTCCCTGATGACTCAGCAGTAAAGAATCCTCCTGCAATGTAGCAGACACAAGTTCAATCCCTGGGATGGTAAGATCCCCTGGAGGAGGAAATGGCAACCCACTCCAGTATTCTTGTCTGAAATATTGTATGGAAACAGGAGCCTGGTGGGCTAGAGTCCAAAGGTTTTCACAGAACTGGACATTACTGAGCACACACACACATGTGCGTACACCCCCCCCAACACACACACATATAATTTGTTTTATAAGTTTTTTTGTTGTTCAATCTCTAAATCATGTCCAGCTCTCTTGTGACCCCCCTAGACTATAGCCCACCAGGCTTCTCTGTCCATGGGATTTTCCCAGGCAAGAATACTGGAGTGGGTTGCNCCCTGGAGGAGGAAATGGCAACCCACTCCAGTATTCTTGTCTGAAATATTGTATGGAAACAGGAGCCTGGTGGGCTAGAGTCCAAAGGTTTTCACAGAACTGGACATTACTGAGCACACACACACATGTGCGTACACCCCCCCCAACACACACACATATAATTTGTTTTATAAGTTTTTTTGTTGTTCAATCTCTAAATCATGTCCAGCTCTCTTGTGACCCCCCTAGACTATAGCCCACCAGGCTTCTCTGTCCATGGGATTTTCCCAGGCAAGAATACTGGAGTGGGTTGCCATTCCCTTCTCCAGTTTCTTCCTGAGCTAGGGATAGAACCGTGTCTCCTGCATTGACAGGCAGGAGCTCCCAGAGAAGTCCCTGCTTTATAAGGTTACTGTGGGATTTAAATGGTAGGAATGACAGAGCCTATGTCCAGCCTGCAAGAGGCTCAGGAAGTGCTACTGGCCTCTTCATACGTCGTCTGTTCCTTCCTGTCCTTGGCCTGTGGTGAGCACGGGCCACAAGGGCTGGAAGTACCACCTTTTTCTTTTGCCTACCAGGTCAGCCATAAACTGGACATGCTTACATTTCCTGTCCAAGTCTCCCTGCTGCGTGTCAGGAGTGGCTGAAGAACACCAGCTGCAACCAGGCATGGCTGCGTGTGGAAGGGAGCAGTGCTGCCTATGACCTGGGCCCCACCACATCTGGAGCCGTGTAACTGCCGAGATGTACCTGGAAGGTTCCCATGTAGATCAGCACATCACGGCCTTACCTAGACCCAGTAGTGGGACCGTGGCTCACATATGCCTGGGAGTAGTGTGTAGGGAGGGGGTGGGGTCTGCCCCTTGTTGCAGAGATGACCTGGGGCTTCCGCTGGCATGTGTGTTGTACTTCGGTAAAGAGTGAGTTGATCACCCATCTTTCACCTGTTGTGTGCTTGCATCCTGCGTTAAAAGTATACTCAGTGTGGCTCGGGGATAACTTTATATGGTACAGGAATTTTGTGCACCTTCACCACTACCTCCCTCCTTCATGCTCGTCTGGTTCTTGGCTTGAAATTTGATTACAGCACTGGCCCTGGAGCCTGCTGAAGTGTGAGCTCCTTCAGTTCACAGCTCCACATCTATTTATCTCAGGATTCCTTGAACCCAGAAGAACACCTGGGCTGGAGTAGGATCACAGAGAATGCTTGGTAAATTGACTTGAATTTCAAGTTCTCGACACAAGCAGTGCTCAATCATTCCTTCCCCATAACTCACAAGTCACATTGTCTTTTAAAAATTAAATGTGGACTTTTTTCCTATTATAGAAGTAAAACTTGCTTTTGACACTTAGAGAAATTCAAAAGGACTGAGGAAGGAGAAAAAAGAATTGAGAAGAGGAGGGGAGGAGAAAGGAAGAAATGTCTAAATTCCCACCTCTAGTTGTCTGGAGTTGTCTAGTTTAACAAAACCATTGTCAATGTATATGTTCAGCCTCTCCTCGTGCGTGGTTCTGAGTGGATCTCCACCAAGAGACACCTTACATTCAATATTTCCAAGATCGAAGTACTCAGCTTACCCCTAAAGCTGCTCTGCCTACATCCTCCTCATCTCAGTTAATGTCAGTTGCAAGGAACTCTTTCTTATTTCTCTGGGTTTTTTTCTTTCACATTATAAACCCAGTTCATGAAGAAATTCTGTTGGCTCTAGCGTCATCAAAATATGCTCAGCATGCGACCCCATCTTCACTGCTCTCACCCTGGTCCAAGTTGCCATCACCTCTCACCTGGGTNTTGCAAGGAACTCTTTCTTATTTCTCTGGGTTTTTTTCTTTCACATTATAAACCCAGTTCATGAAGAAATTCTGTTGGCTCTAGCGTCATCAAAATATGCTCAGCATGCGACCCCATCTTCACTGCTCTCACCCTGGTCCAAGTTGCCATCATCTCTCACCTGGGTGACTAGTATCTTCCTAACAGGTCTCCCTGTCTCTACCTTTACCCTTCACCCTTTGTCTAGTCCTGGAACATCAGCCAGAGCTGTCCTTCTATAATGTATGGCAGACTCCGCCACTCCTTTGCTCTAAACCCTCATGTTATCCACAGAAGAAGCCACACGCTTACAATGGCCTGCAAAACTGTACATGAGCCGCACACCTCCTCCAGCCTCTTGAACCTGCTCACTGCCCATGAGCCCCACTGACTGACTTGCTGTTCCTCAAATGTGTCAGGTCCTGAATGCATGCTCAGTCTGCTTAGAACGCTTCTCCTCCAGACATCCACGGGGTTAACTCCTCCACCTCCTCCACCTTCTCAGTGGGTCTAACTGACCACTCTCCTCTGCTTTTTCTCTGTAACACTGATCACAAGCTGACATAACACATACTTTATTTGTCTTGTTTATTACAACTAGAATGAAGAGTTTATACATTGCAGTATCCCTGTGTCTAGGACAGTGCCTGGCACATAAAAGGCTCTCAGTAAATATTTGTTAAGTAAAAGAAGGAAATATAACAACTAGGGTATGACTCTGAATAAGGGGAATATGTGTATTTAATTGACCCGTTTCCTTTTGCAGAGTGGAGTTTTACAAAGTAGATTGGACAAAAATAATGTAAACTTTCATTTCAGTGTATTTGTTCAACATCAACAACAGAAGAAAGACCATGTTGTGTGCCTTGGGGAGTTCAAAGATGTCTCTTCCCACATGGATTAAAGTTAGCAGGGAGAGGAAAACTCCTATTCATGCTTAGAAGCCCAGTCCATCCAGTACCTTCTCATGATGGCTTTTCTCAAATTCCCTAAAGAGGAGTTAGTTTCTTAGTCTCTTCATTTCTTCTTAAGACTTAACATGCTATGTCTTGATTTATTTATTTACAGTTTTGTTAAATCAGGACAAAGCACCATATAGTACTCATCTCTGTAGCCACAGAACCTAGCACAGAGCCATGGAGAGCACTTAGATATTTGCTGAATGACTTAGCAATGATGGGCCATGTTAGCAGATGACCTTGAAATACGAGCACTGGGCTTTAAAAGGTAAGAAAATGGCATTCAGTGTTGAAGTAATAGAATGTATATTTAATGTATATTTCTTAAATTTGATCAATTTAATGATATATTTGAAAAAATGATACAATTAAGCTGCACTATAGTTAGGCATGAATGGAGAGCAGCTTATATAACACTGCTGTTGTGTAAATCCAATTTTAAAATTGTTTTTCTTCCTCTCTTTGAAACAGATGATACCTATTAAAGTGCATAATTTACTCTTAATTACATATATATAAGGACATACATGTAAATACAGTGGTGACTTCTAATATCGGAAGCCAAAATAATTGTAAAATATGGGCTACACCAACTATTGATAGAAGTATTTAAGAATTAAGGTGTAAGAGTTTAATTATGCTTCTGTGTGTGTGTGTGAAAGAGAGAAAGAGGGAGGGAGAATTACTGGAGATGACCAAAGTTAGCAGAAGTAATGTTACCAAACCAGCAAGAACCATCAGTGCCTGGAGAAAACTCTCCAATTT
This sequence comes from Neotragus moschatus, assembly GCA_006410615.1. Lineage (NCBI taxonomy): Eukaryota > Metazoa > Chordata > Mammalia > Artiodactyla > Bovidae > Neotragus > Neotragus moschatus. The sequence goes on from SJYA01000375.1 coordinate 2,575,831, forward strand.
TTTAAGATTCAAAGGTGTGTATATGTGAGATGAAGCCACATACTTCATAAAGACAAAGGTGGGTGGGGACTGAACAAGACAGCCTGTCTAAAGTCGCCTGTGGCTCAGCGCAGACTCAGAAGGCAAAAATGCAAGGCCACGACGAGGACAACAGCAGGCGGAACTTTCCTGATGATGGACTTTAACTGAAGCCTCTGCCTCGGCCCGTCCTTCCCTCCTTCATCCCTTGTGAGGGGGACCAGCCACCAGTCAGCAGAAAGCAGTGAATGGTAACTAATCCCATGGATGCACCCCAAATTCCAGTGAGTGGGCATGTTTCTGGTATCAATAAATAAGCACATTGGTATATCCTGTCAGTGATCAATTACGCATCACCCTGGTCATTAAAAGCTGCTTTCCTCAGGCCCACAGGGAGTTTTTGGAAGGTTCCTGAGAGCAGGGAAGGCTGGGCAGGGGTATCTGTGTCCAAACCTCTCCCCAAACAGCTTCTTTTAACCCCCAGTGCCCACTGAGAGTGTCTCAGCTGCCTGCCACCAACCAGAGGTGAGGGTGAGTGGTCTGCTCCTTCCTCTCTGCCTGCAACCCTGAAGAAGAGCCCATCAATTCTTTATTTCAGGTGTGTAAGTGACAGAATCACAGAGCCAGGAAGTTGATGGAAACGTGCAGCTGCGTCCTTGATCTAAGCCTGTTCTTCCCAGGTGCCATCCTCCTTTGCCATGACACCCTCTCTCTACATGCACAGCATCCCAGCTGTTTTGACCAGGTTGCCTGATAAAATATAGGACAACCAGTTAAAGTAGAATTTTAGATAAACAATGAATGCTTTTTAAAATATATGGATGTCCCAAATAGTTCACAGGCATTTTATGCTGAAATTTCATTTGTAAATAAATCAAATTTAACTGAGTTTCCTGTAATTTTATTGCTATATCTGGCAACCCTACAAATGGCAACCCATTCCAGTGTTTTTGCCTGGAGAATTCCAGGGACGGGGGAGCCTGGTGGGCTGCCATCTCTGGGATCGCACAGAGTTGGACACGACTGAAGTGACTTAGCAGCAGCAGCAGCAGCTCCTACCAGTGTCCCTACTTCTTCCCTTTTCCCAGTCTGTGAGTTTCCTTCTGCTGTGACAAAGCCCCAACCTTCTCTTAGGCTTTGGGCAAAGCTGCTGCTTCTGATAGGATCATCCATCACTCACATTCTGTCTTTCTGCTCCTTCTTCATCTCAGTGGGAGAAGAAGTTTGGTGTCTGAACATGGATGAGGGGAGGAAAGACTTTAGGTCTAGATGTCTTGCTTCCTATTTCCACTTTGCTTTTGTTTTATAAAGTTTCCTCTTAGCAGGTTTGATGACACAAAGTAGCTGTAACAACCATGTCTTGGTGTATTTAAAATGAATATCCAGCAAGGATATCACATGGAACTCTGCCCAATGTTATGTGGCAGTCCTGATGGGAGGGGAGTTTGGGGGAGAATGGACACATGTGTATATGTGGCTGAGTTCACTATTCGCCTGAAACTATCACAACGTTGCTTGTTAGTCAGCTATACCTCATTACAAAATAAGAAGTTTAAAAAGGCAAAAAAAGAAAGAAACCACTAACCCGAAGGGCTTTTCAGGTGCTCCTAGTGGTAAAGAACCCACCTTCCAATGCAGGAGACATACGATCGGATTTGATTCCTGGGTTGGGAAGATCCCTTGGAGGAGGGCATGCCAACCCTCCTGCATTCATGCCTGGAGAATCCCATGGACAGAGGAGCCTGGCAGGGCTATGGTCCATGGGGTTGCAAAGAGTCGGACATGACTGAAGCAACTTAGCACGCAACCCAAAGATCGCTACGGGACAGATTCTGCCCAAAGTGGCAGTGACACATTGGAAAATACTGTGCTGTTTCTCTAATGTTTACATGGCCTCGGAGATTTCAAAAGAAATGTTTTACGCATAAAATAACATCATAAAAGAAAAGCCTGCTACTTGACAGTTTCCCTTTAATGGAAAGATTTTTTTCATACCCATAAACATTTGATGCCTGCATTTGTTAGGGAGAAAAGGAGAGTATGACTTCCCTTTTGGATGTAGAGAGTCGAGATTCACAGAGATCATGAAAGTGAAAGTCGCTCAGTTGTGTCTGACTCTTTGTGACCCCATGAACTACACAGTTCATGGAATTCTCCAGGCCAGAATACTGGAGCGGGCAGCCTTTCCCTTCTCCAGGGGATCTTCCCAACCCAGGGATCAAGCCCAGGACTCCCAAATTGCAGGTGGATTCTTTACCAGATGAGCCACAAGAGAAGCCCAAGAATACTGGAGTGGGTAGCAAAGATCATATAACCTGCTTAAATGAAGATAGCAAAAAATGCTATAGTTTCCCTGATTAAATTAGCACTCCACTGAAATTTAAAGCTTTACTGTTTCAGGTACATTTCTTTTTATGTGGCTTTGGGTGTGTGTTTATATTTTAATTCTAGGGAGTGGCTTGTTATTATCATTTTGAAAAGTCCAGTGGTTCCTAGAGTGAATGAAACAGATTTTTCCAAGATGGGGCTGGAAACAAAACAACAAAACAATCATGCCTTGCACAGCATTGTTCAATCCATCAGTCAAGGGTCCTCACTGGGTTTAAGATGAGATGTAACTTTTGTACCTTAAGCTAAAGGAGAAGCTTCCTCCTTTCTCTGCGTGTCCCTGCCCCTACCCACCTCAAGTCACACTATAAAGTCCTCATCGCATAGCTTGGGACTGCAGTCTTGGGACTGCAGTGGTCAGGGCATTGCAGTCTCACCAGTCCATCACACTTAAATCATCCCTCACTCTTTGTTTCACATTCCCTTCTTTCTAACAACTGGACCACACCCCACCCCCAACCTATTTCTCTTCTGTATGTGCTTAATTCTTTTATTTGAATTTTTACTGTTTTTTAGTTAATAAAATTTATTTTTTAGAGTAGTTTTTTGTTCATAGTAAAAATGAGCCAAAAGTACAGAGTTCCCATATAGCCTCTTCCCTCAACACCTTACAATCTCCCCCACCATTGACATCCCCCATCAGACTGCATTTGTTACAATCGATGAACTTATGATGACATAATATTAGCACCCAAAGTCCATTGTTTATGTTAACGTTCACTCTTGGTGTTGTATATTTTATGGGTTTTGACAAATGTATTATAACATGCATTTGCCATCGCAGTAATGTACAGAGTAATTTTCCTGCCCTAAATATCCTCTGTGTTCTGCTGATTCATCCTTCCTTCCCTTTTAAGTCCCTGGACACCACTGATTTTTTTTTTTTAACCAACGCCATAGTTTTGCCTTATGCAGAACATCATATATTTGAAATCATAAGGTATGTAAACTTTCCTTCATGTCTTCTCATGGCTTAATAGCTTATCTCTTTTTAGTGCTGAATAGTATTTCATTATCTCAAGTATCATAGTTCATTTATCTATTCATATACCATTTCGTAAACTGCAGCCATGAAATTAAAAGACGGTTGCTCCTTGAAAGAAAAGCTATGACCAACCTAGACAGCATATTAAAAAGCAGAGACATTACTTTACTAACAAATGTCTGTCTAGTCAAAGCTATGGTTTTTTTCAGTAGTCATGTATGGATGTGAGAGTTGGAATATAAAGAAAGCTGAGCACCGAAGAATTGATGCTTTTGAACTGTGGTGTTGGAGAAGACTCTTGAGAGTTCCTTGGACTCTGAGGAGATCCAATCAGTCCATTCTAAAAGAAATCAGTCCTGAATATTCATTGGAAGGACTGATGCTGAAGCTGAAACTCCAATACTTTGGCCACCTGATGCGAAGAACTGACTCATTTGAAAAGACCCTGATGCTGGGAAAGATTGAGGGCAGGAGGAGAAGGGGATGACAAAGAATGAGATGGTTGGATGGCATTGCTGACTCGATGGACATGAGTTTGAGTAAGCTCCAGGAGTTGGTGATGGACAGGGAAGTGTGGTGTGTTGCAGTCCACGGGGTCGAAAAGAGTCAGACACAACTGAGTGACTGAACTGAACTGAACTGAAACCAAAAGACAATTTTGTGGCTTCCAAATTTTGTAATTATGAATAAAGTTACCATAAAAGTACATGTATAGGTTTTTGTAGTATGTAAGTTTTCAGTTCATTTGGGTAAATACCAAGGAGTGCAGCTGCTGGATCATATGGTGAGAGTATGTTTCGTTCTGTAAGAAACTGTCAAACTGTCTTCCAAGGTGGCTGCACAATTTTGCAATTCCCCAAAGCAATGTATGAGAACCCCTTTTGCTCCACATCCTTATGCCATTTGGTGTTGTCAGTGTTCTGGATCTTGGCAGTTCTCATGGATGTGTGTTGTTTAGTCCGTCAGCCATGTCTGATTCTTTTGTGACCTCATGGACTATAGCCTGCCAGGCTCCTCTGTCCATGGGATTTCCCAGGCAAGAATACTGGAATGGGTTGCCATTTCCTTCTCCAGGGGATTTTTCCAGCCCAGGGATCAAACCCACATCTCCTGCATTGGCAGCAGGATTCTTTACCACTGAGCCACCAGGAAAGTCTCTCACGTGGAGTGGAATCTTATTGGCTTAATTTATAGAATTCACAGTTTTCTAATGATGTGTGATGCTGAACATCTTTTCATAGCTTACTTGGCATCCATGTATTTTATTCAGTGAGGTCTATGCTCATGTCTTTTGCCTATCTTTTAACCAGATTGTTTTCTTGTTCCTGAGTTTTAAGAGTTCTTTGTATATTTTGGATGACAGTTATTTATCAGGTGTTATCTTTTGAAATATTTTGCCCAGTCCGCGGCTTGCCTTCTCATTCTTTTGATATTGTCACAGAAGTTTTTAATTTTAATGAAGTCCAGCTTATCAATTCTTTCTTTCATGGATCATGCCTTTGGTGTTGTATCTGAAAAGTCATTACCATACTCAAAGTCATCTAGGTTTTCTCCTATGTTAACTTCCAGGAGTTTTGTAGCTCCGTGTTTAACATTATGTCTTGGTCCATTTTGAGTTAATTTTTGTCAAGGGTGTAAAGTCTGTGTCTAGATTCATATTTTTGCATGTGAATGTTCAGTTGTTCCAGTACCATTTGTTTAAAAAACTGCCTTGTTTCATTGTGTTGCCTTTGCTCCTTAGTCAAAGTCAGTTGACTATATTCATGTGAGTCTATTTGTAGTGTTTTTTATTCTGTTCCATTGATTTGTTTGTCTGTTCCTTTATCCTTTAATAATACACACTGTCTTGATTACTGTAGTTTATAAAGTACTTAGCTTAAAAGTCTCGAAGTTGAGTAATATAGGTCCTCTATTCTTGTCCTTCAATATTGAATGGGCTATTCTAGGTCTTTTGCCTCTCCACAGAAACTTTAGAATCAGTTTGTCATTATTTATAGAAAATCTTGCTGGGGGGTTTTGATTGGGATTGCATTGAATCTATAGATTGAGCTGGCAAGAGCTATTAAGAACTTCTTGACAATATTGAGTCTTCCAATTCATGGACATGGAGTATCGCTCCATTTATTTAGTTCTATGATATCTTCCATCAGTTTTTATAGTTTTCCATATATAGATGTTGTACTTATTTTATTGGGCTTCCCTAGTGGCTCAGTGATAAAGAATCTGCCTGTCAGTGCAGGAGATGCGGGTTCCACCCATGGGTTGGGAGGATTCCCTGGAGAAGGAAATGATAACCCACTCCATTACTCTCACCTGGGACATCCTATGGACAGAGAAGCCTGGTGAGCTATAGACTATGGGGTCACAAAAGAGTCAGACACAACTCAATGGCTAAAACAACAACAACATATTTAGTTAGATTTGTACCTAAGTATTTAACTCTATTGGTTGCTAACGTACATGGTAATGTGCTTTTAATTTCAAATTTTGTTTGTTCATTGTTGGTATATAGGAAAATAATTGATTTTGTGCATCTCGTATCCTACGATCTTGTTATAGTTAATAGTTTTAGAAGATTTTCAAAAAATTCTTTCAGATTTTCTACATAGACAATCATGTGATTTATGAACAATGATAGTTTCATTTCTTCCTTTCCAACCTGTATACCTTAAAATTTGTGTGTATGCGTCTTACTGAATTAGGACTTGCAGTACAATGTTGAAAAGTAGTGGTAAGAGGGGGACAGTTCAGTTCAGTTGCTCAGTCGTGTCTGACTCTTTGTGACCCCACTCTGCTGTGACAGCAGCACACCAGGCCTCCCTGTTCATCACCAGCTCCGGGAGCTTGCTCAAACTCATGTCCATCTAGTTGGTGATGCTGTCCAACCATCTCATCCTCTGTCATCCCCTTTTCCTCCTGCCTTCAATCTTTTCCAGCATCAGGGTCTTTTCCGGTGAGTCATTTCTTTGCATCAGGTGGCCAAAGTATTGGAATTTCAGCTTCAGCATTAGTCCTTCCAATGAAAATTCAGGACTGATTTCTTTTAGGATGGACTGCTTGGATCTCCTTGGAGTCCAAGGGACTCTCAAGAGTCTTCTCCAACACCACAGTTCAAATGCATCACTTCTTCAGTGCTCAGCTTTCTTTATATTCCATCTCTCACATCCACACATGACTAATGGAAAAACTATAGCTTTGNAATTAACCACTGTGGTCTGTCCCATGTAGGCTTTTATCATATCAGGGCCTTTGATAGAGGGTGGGTACCAATCTGAGACACAAAGAAGGGAGGTGGGGTTTAAGGTAGGATACTCCCTTACCTTCTGGGCCATCTCTTTTCCATCCTTTAGCTTGCAGGAGGCACTCCTCAGGCTGGGACCCATCTCCAGAAACAGGAGTTAGTCTGTGTACCAGCTCACAAACCCATGAAGACCAGGCTGTGGTACTGCCCAACGTTCTTCCCAGACAGGATTTATATCAAGTTCTTTCCTGATCAGAATGCTGTGCCGGGTGTAATATGAAGTGAATCAGAGGACAGCGTTGTTCAGACTATTGAGCAGTTGTACTTTTGGAAGAGGACTGAAAACCATTGTGTTTGTCAGGAATAGAGAGGGAGTGTAACCTTTTCACTGGTCTCTGTGTTTTAGAGCCCTGCTGTTTCCATTTCATTGTTCATTCATTCATACAGCCAATCAGTCACTTAACAAATATTCATTGGGCACCTACTCTATGGTTGGCACTGTTCTACATAGTAAGGATGCTGCAACAAACAAATAATAAAAAAAGATNCATTGTGTTTGTCAGGAATAGAGAGGGAGTGTAACCTTTTCACTGGTCTCTGTGTTTTAGAGCCCTGCTGTTTCCATTTCATTGTTCATTCATTCATACAGCCAATCAGTCACTTAACAAATATTCATTGGGCACCTACTCTATGGTTGGCACTGTTCTACATAGTAAGGATGCTGCAACAAACAAATAATAAAAAAAGATACCTACGAAAATTAGAAAATATGTTATTAACTAATAGATAGTTATAGATGCTAAGGAGGAAAAACAAAACAGGGAAGGCAAATAGGAATTGTGGGTGAATGTGAAATTTTAGACAGGTTAGCCAAGAAAGGCACTGCTGAGAAGATAACATTTGAATAGAAAACTGGAAGGAGGTGAGGGGCACCAGTCACCTGGGGTAGCCTGCCAGGCACCCTGGGGCAAAGCGTACCAGACAGAGAGAATTCCAAGTGCAGTGTGAGTTGGTAGCATTAGGCAGGTAGGACAGGGAACAGGAGTCCAAAATGGCAGTGGCTAAAAGACAAGGAAGGGAAAGGCCCATGAAAATAGAACGAAAGAAGTGAGGACCTCAGGTGAAACAAACAACCCTCCTGGCTGGCCCAATTTACACAGGACAGGCCCAGGGAGAGAGAAACTTATAAATAGAGGAGCCAAAGCTAGCTCTCCACCCCCCACAAGCTGGGGTGCTCTTCTCCTCATGCCTTTGGATTGACGTGCCCTCACACCTTGAAGATGAATTTTCCTGCTATCTTCTAAATAAAATAGAGCTGTAACACTGATTTGTCTAAGAGCTATAACACGGTCCATTGGAGACCTGAGAGCTATAACATGGTCTGTCCAAGACCTGAGAGCTGTGAAATGGCAAGGGGGGTTTACTGTCCATCACTCCAAATCTCTGTTGTGACGAGACAAAGAACTGAGGAACACACACTCACGTGACAGTGGGGAGCCAGGCATGTCTGGAGAATACAAAGAAGCCAGTGGGGCTGGTGTGGAGGGAGTCGGGCTGGAAGTCCTAGGAGAAGAGTTTGGAGAGGCAATGGGGTCAGACTGGATAGGGCTTTGAAGGTCATCATTAAGAACAGAGTGAGCTAGGAAGTCATGGGAAGGTTTGAGTAGAGGAATAGCTTGAGCAAAAGAATCTGTTAAATTTTACAAATGTGTAGCTCAAAGGAGTGTCATGGAAGGGCGTCCCCTTATCTGTGCCCTAACTCTGCACACACCTCCCCAGGCCTCACACCACTTACTCAGAGTAGTGTTCATCTGCTGGTAGATTCGAAATACCGCCCTAGTGTCCTTTCCGAACTTTTGGCCAGGACATCGAAGATGCATTGATCACCTCCATGACAAGAGGTCAAATTTTTATTCAAGGATGTGTTTTGCAGCAGTTGTGAAAGGAAGACAGGGGTAAAGCTGGAAGGCAAACGGTCGTCCCTCTTGCCAAAAAGGCTTGTTCCGTTGATTTTCCCTAAAACACATTACGTGATGCAGTGATGGTGGCGTCAGGGTGGGACTCCAGCTATATTCTATTGTGTCTACCTCTTGTGTGTGCTGTGTGCTAAGTCACTTCAGTCACGTCTGACTCTTTGTGACCCTATGGACTATAGCTCACCAGGCTCCTCTGTTCATGGGATTCTCCAGGCAAGAATACTGAAATGGGTTGCCATGCCCTTCTCCAGAGGATCCTCCCAACCCAGGGATGGAGCCCCTGTATCTTAAGTCTTCTGAATTGGCAGGCAGATTCTTTATCACTAACGCCACCTGTGTCCACCCCTTACCTTCACTTTATATAGTTTGGGATTAGCAGAGGACAGAGTGACTTCCAGATTCTACTTTTGGAAATCCCTGCTCTAGGGAGTGAGGGCCACCCACCTCCCTCATCTTCTCTTCCAGGTTGAAGGACTGTGGGTGGGATGGGAATGGAGGGGACAAATCTGGGCTGGAGGGGACAAAGCTGAGGTGGCACCAGTATCCCCAGGTCTCTTCCTTTCTGCTCCTCTCTCATGAAGGACAGAGGTCTCGCTCCCATAGGCCTGAGGGGGACAGTACAGCAGCTTCCTTCCCCTGGGACCTGCCCCTTCTGCTCAAAGACCCTGAGGCCCAGACTCACAGGTCACTCCATAGTGAAAAAGCATCTCCTCGGAGCTCCTTTTCGGTATGGTGGAGCTATTGGGCATCCTGAAGTCGTCATCTGGGTTGCCATTCCAGGAGCCTGGGGGACCGAGCAGGACTCAGCCACCCTGGGAGGTGGCCCTCCCTTCCCCAGGGAGCATCCAACAGGGTACAGGGAGATGTGAGGAGGAGTAGGGGGCCTGGGAAGCCTCTTTGGTGGCATCTGCTCTCTGCTCAGGAGGAGGGGAGAGGACTATAACCTCAGAGCCTACCCTCTGCTCCAGGGAAAGGAGGAAGTGGAGAAAGAAGGGAGGTAATGTGGGGGACGCAAGGAGGGAGGGAGGTGGGGGAAGGGCGGATGCCGGTCCCATGCTCTCCAGAGCCCATCCTCAGTGGCCCCTCAGCTGCCGGCAGCTTAGGGAGGATGGGAAGTGAGCCTCAAAGGCTGCTGAAGAGGTCCCACCTCCTCCTCCTCTGAGAAAAGAAAACTCTACTCGGGATGTCCGCAGGTGCACTGGAGGGGAAGCTGCCTGTGGGCTGGGGATCTGAGCTCTGCTGCAGAGGCAGAGTGCTTCCCCCTCCTTACCCATGAGGCCCTCAGTGTGGTTCTGATACCCCCTTGAAAGGCTGCAGGAGATGTGGAGGATGTTGGAGATAGCGAGTACAGAAACGGCCACAGAGCCATCGAAACTGGCTGATACCGTGGAGCCATAGTGGGTCATTATGACTCCAGAGCTGTTGAAGATCTCCTGGTCTAGATTGTTGGGAGACAAATGAGGAAAAAGCCAGTGGTGGAGCCCTGGAGGCCCAGGACTTGTCAGCAGTAAAGTTTAAAGATGCAGAGAGGAGCCTGAAAGCAGCTGGGAGATGCCCGGCACAGTCCTTCTCCAGTGGCCACAAAGNTGGGATTCTCCAGGCAAGAATACTGAAATGGGTTGCCATGCCCTTCTCCAGGGGACCCTCCCAACCCAGGGATGGAGCCCCTGTATCTTAAGTCTTCTGAATTGGCAGGCAGATTCTTTATCACTAACGCCACCTGTGTCCACCCCTTACCTTCACTTTATATAGTTTGGGATTGCAGAGGACAGAGTGACTTCCAGATTCTACTTTTGGAAATCCCTGCTCTAGGGAGTGAGGGCCACCCACCTCCCTCATCTTCTCTTCCAGGTTGAAGGACTGTGGGTGGGATGGGAATGGAGGGGACAAATCTGGGCTGGAGGGGACAAAGCTGAGGTGGCACCAGTATCCCCAGNGGACAGAGTGACTTCCAGATTCTACTTTTGGAAATCCCTGCTCTAGGGAGTGAGGGCCACCCACCTCCCTCATCTTCTCTTCCAGGTTGAAGGACTGTGGGTGGGATGGGAATGGAGGGGACAAATCTGGGCTGGAGGGGACAAAGCTGAGGTGGCACCAGTATCCCCAGGTCTCTTCCTTTCTGCTCCTCTCTCATGAAGGACAGAGGTCTCGCTCCCATAGGCCTGAGGGGGACAGTACAGCAGCTTCCTTCCCCTGGGACCTGCCCCTTCTGCTCAAAGACCCTGAGGCCCAGACTCACAGGTCACTCCATAGTGAAAAAGCATCTCCTCGGAGCTCCTTTTCGGTATGGTGGAGCTATTGGGCATCCTGAAGTCGTCATCTGGGTTGCCATTCCAGGAGCCTGGGGGACCGAGCAGGACTCAGCCACCCTGGGAGGTGGCCCTCCCTTCCCCAGGGAGCATCCAACAGGGTACAGGGAGATGTGAGGAGGAGTAGGGGGCCTGGGAAGCCTCTTTGGTGGCATCTGCTCTCTGCTCAGGAGGAGGGGAGAGGACTATAACCTCAGAGCCTACCCTCTGCTCCAGGGAAAGGAGGAAGTGGAGAAAGAAGGGAGGTAATGTGGGGGACGCAAGGAGGGAGGGAGGTGGGGGAAGGGCGGATGCCGGTCCCATGCTCTCCAGAGCCCATCCTCAGTGGCCCCTCAGCTGCCGGCAGCTTAGGGAGGATGGGAAGTGAGCCTCAAAGGCTGCTGAAGAGGTCCCACCTCCTCCTCCTCTGAGAAAAGAAAACTCTACTCGGGATGTCCGCAGGTGCACTGGAGGGGAAGCTGCCTGTGGGCTGGGGATCTGAGCTCTGCTGCAGAGGCAGAGTGCTTCCCCCTCCTTACCCATGAGGCCCTCAGTGTGGTTCTGATACCCCCTTGAAAGGCTGCAGGAGATGTGGAGGATGTTGGAGATAGCGAGTACAGAAACGGCCACAGCGCCATCGAAACTGGCTGATACCGTGGAGCCATAGTGGGTCATTATGACTCCAGAGCTGTTGAAGATCTCCTGGTCTAGATTGTTGGGAGACAAATGAGGAAAAAGCCAGTGGTGGAGCCCTGGAGGCCCAGGACTTGTCAGCAGTAAAGTTTAAAGATGCAGAGAGGAGCCTGAAAGCAGCTGGGAGATGCCCGGCACAGTCCTTCTCCAGTGGCCACAAAGCACACTCACAGGACACGCTCGAGGCCCATCCCACCCTCTTCTCCCTGGGGACTGAGGAGGAGGCCCCAGAGGAAGGAGAGAAGTGAAGAGGGAAGTTTAAGGCCTGGCTCCTGTGAAGAAGTTGCTCTGGCACGGCTGCTGGAGGGACCGTGGAATGACGACCATGCTGCTCCACCCCAAGACCACTGCCTCTCCACCCCAGCACCCTGCTCCCCAGTGCTGGGCACCCCGCTGACCCTGACCCAGGGAGGCAGGAGAGCCCCAGCCTACCTTTTGTATCTTCACCGTTAGTCTCAAATGCTATGGTCTGGTTAATGAGCTGAACATGGATTGTGTTATTGGGCTTAAGGAGCCGTTGAACCTGGAAGGGAGTTGGCAGAGACGTCAGCCCAATCTGCACAAGGCTGGAAACAGAGGAAGGAGCCTGAGGCTTGGACGATGGTGAAAGTGATGGGGAGTGTGACTGTGAGGTGATGCTAGCTACCATGCATGAGGGTGGTTGGCCTGGGCAGGCTCTGAGCAAGGTACGTTTCAGAGATTAGCTTTTAAATCTCACAACAGCCCTGTGAGGTAGGTAATATTATTATCCCTATTTTACTCTAAGGAATACAAGGTGCTGGATGTTGTTTCTTCAGTCTCACCGGACCTTAAGCCAGTGTCTCCAGGGTTGACTCTTTATTTATATTGAAATACAGTTGATTTACAAAATCGTGTTAGTTTCAGGTGTACAACACAGAAATTCAAACATACATTCATATACAGAATATATATATATGTAATTCTTCAGATTCTCTTCTCTTATAGGTTATTACAAAACATTGAGTAGAATTCCTTGTACTATACAGTAGGTCCTTGTTGGTTACATATGTCGCTTCAGTTGTGTCTAACTTTTTGTGACCCCATGGATTGTAGTCCCATCAGACTCCTCTGTCCATGAAATTCTCCAGGCAAGAATACTGGAGTGGGTTGCCATGCCTTCCTGCAGGGGATCTTCCCAACCCTGGGATCGAACCCACGTTTCCTATGGCTCTTGCTTTTGCAGACAGACTCTTTACCGCTGAGCCACCTGGGGAAGGCCTATGTTGTTTATAGTAGTGTGTATTTATTAATCCCAAACTCCTGATTTGAACCACTGCTCTGGCAGAATGCATCTTCACTGCCGCTAGCCCCTTCCCTTCCTCCTTCTCTTTTTCCACCTGGGCCTCAGTCTCCAGCTGAAGGTCCCTGAGCTAAAGGCTCCGTGTGAGGGGAGTGCTCCCACCTCCAACTCACCGTGATAGGGTGCAGGCTGCCAGAGCGGTATTCAGCAGCAAAGCCAATAAAGTTGGTTGCATTTGCTGAGTGGGTCTGGACAGTGCAGCCCTGCAGCAGGAAGGAGGAGTTTCTGTCCTGAGTCCGGACCAGCAGGAAGTCTCCTAGCCCATTGAAGGTGTAATTGACACCATCCAAGGTGGTGATGTGAGGGTCCCCGACCATCCAAGCTGGAAACAAGGAGGTACCACATTGGCGGGGTGATAAACAATCTGCCTGCCACTAAGGAGACCTGGGTTCAATCCCTGGATCAGGAAGATCCCCCTGGAGAACGGATTGGCTACCCACTCCAGTATTCTTGCCTGGAGAATCCCATGGACAGAGGAGCCTAGCAGGCTACAGTCCATGGGGTCACAAAGAGTCAGACACGACTGAGCAACTAATACATTGGCAAGGAAGACCAGGGAAAGAAGGGCCTGGGAGACTTCAGCCTGGGGAGGTGCTCAGGGAGCATTTAACCCTCCCCAAAAGTCCTCTTGCACTTGTGTACCCCCACCCCATCCACTTTCTCTCATTAGCCCCCGATCCACCACACCTCCCCCTCCCCCAAGGTCAAGTCCCTCCTCTGCCACACTCCGCACACACTTCCATCTTCCCTTGTGACTACAGTCCTGCCCCAGGAAGCTTGTGCTGTCCCTGTTCAAACCCCAAGAGTGTATCACTCCCTTAGTCTTCCACTTGGGCTCTGGAAGTGGAAGGGCTGGGCCCCAGCAGCCTCACCGAGACCTGAGGGCTGGTACCCAGCGCAGCTGATGGGAGGCCGCCTTAGCTGGTACAGGGTGCAGAAGGAGGGCTTGCTGTTGAAATGGCAACACCAGTTTTGCAGCTCTAGTTCTTGGTCTGTGCAGAAGAGCAGCGTGTTAGTGGAGATGGAAGACCTGCAGGACCCAGCTGGGAGGTTTGGGCAGGATGATAAGGGCAACAAGGATGTGGTTTGGAAGTCAGGCCCACCTGAGTTCAGATTCCACTCTGCTCAATGACCTTAGGCCATGAACCAGTTTCTATCTCCCCTGTGGGCTTGGTGGAGACATGGGCAGCAAAGCCCCGGTGGGGAGGCACAGGGTCCTTCTTTTCTAAGGCTGAGGGTTGAGACCCACCACTCTCAAAGTGCTAGGAGCGAGAGGCTGTGGCTGGTGGTCTGGGGACTAGGAGGCTGCTGCCTTTACAGGGAGGAGGAAGGGAGCACACATGTTCCCCTGGGCCCCATCCCCATCCCCTCTAGCTCCTTTGGAGGGTCTCTTCAGGATGACTCCATGTCTTCCCCCAGACAGCCTGCTAATCTGTGTCCCGGCTGACAAGGTCAGACCAGGCCTCTGCCACTTCCCTAGAAAGATGCCCCTATCAGCTGGGGCTATGGGCCAAGTGGAGATGGGGCAAGAGGAGCTCAATCAGAAATCCCTAGGATGCCAGCTGGAAGGAATGCTGGAAACTTCTGGTGTTACAAGATCAGGAAATGGAGGGGAGGTAGCTGGAAGAAAACGGGGACTAGAGCCTTCATTCTGCTGGTCCCACTGCTGGCGTGGAGCCCAAGCCGGTTCCTGACAGGGAAAGACAGAGAGCTCCAGAAAAGGCGAGCTTGAGTTGTCAGCGGATACACTTANTTCTGGTGTTACAAGATCAGGAAATGGAGGGGAGGTAGCTGGAAGAAAACGGGGACTAGAGCCTTCATTCTGCTGGTCCCACTGCTGGCGTGGAGCCCAAGCCGGTTCCTGACAGGGAAAGACAGAGAGCTCCAGAAAAGGCGAGCTTGAGTTGTCAGCGGATACACTTACCAAGTTGCCAAGGACTCTGCACTCTCCAGCCTTGGAGCAGCTCTCCCCAGGGTCCGTAGCGGCAGCATACGTCCCCACACCAGGAGAAGAAGCTGCACAGCTGCCTGCTGCCTGCAACAAGCCCAGACATTCTCAGGCCTGGGATGCCTGTGGTGGGGGCAGCCATGGCGCGGGGGTGTTTCTGGGGGAGGAACGGAGGGAGTCCCAGAAGGGAAAGGTCAGGCATGGCCAGAGGGAGAGTGAGTGGGCTTATAGGGACAGTGGGAGTGCTGCCAGAGACCAGAAGGTTCTGTTATCTCTGCTGAACTGGAATCTTAAATCCAATACTCCCTGCATCCAGGAGCAAGGGCAGGAGATCTGGTTCCAGCCCCAGCTGAGCCACTGAGGCTGTCTCTTCAACCACTGCAGACACTGGAGATGGTAATTGGTCTTTTTTCCTCTGTGCAGCTTGTAGATCTGTAGCCCCCAGAGGCCTGGGGAAGAAAAGGAAGAAGGGGATATCCCAGTGCATGGGGCCATAGGCTCTTATTTAGCTTTAGGGACAAGCAAAACTCATCAGTGCATCCTTTGTGTGCCACTTCCTGGACTCTGGACAGTCTTCCAGGGATGGGCCCAATGCAGATTGGCTGTGATTCCTCCCCAAAGGTCCCTCTGATGTGAGCTTCAGAACCCTAAACTTGGATCTTAGGGTGAGATCTTGGGACAAGTGCTGGGCAGGGAGAACTCATCTGTACCCAACTCTGAGCCAAACCCTGGCCCAGGCTTCAGTGTACTCCATTCTCCGCCCTCCTGCCTGCTACTCTAATCTCCAGTTCTTCCAGTCCCCCCAGACCAGCTCTTCCTTATGCACCTTGTATCTCAGTGAGTGATGCCACCAGCCACATGCTCAGACACTTGCACAGACATGCCAGTGGCCAAAGCAAGCAGGACAGAGGCCGATGTTCAGAGGCCAGCTGGGAAGCCACAGGGAAGCTGGCATGTGAAGCAGACACTTGCTCCAACAATATGAAACTGAGGGAGCTTCCCCTGTGTCCAGATGCCATCCTTGGAAAGTGGAGGTAACTGGGAGAAGAATCCCTGAAGAGTGTTTGAAATTTAAATAGACCTTTAATTGTGCGCATGAGTGCTAAGTCACTTTAGTTGTGCCCCACTCTTTGTGACCATATGGGCTGTAGCCCGCCAGGCTCCAAGCAAAAATACTGGAGTGGGTTGCCATGTCCTCCTCTAAGGGATCCCTCTAAGGGATCTTTCCAACCCAGGGATCAAACTCAAGTCTCTTACATCTCCTGCCTTGAAGGCAGGTTCTTTACCACTGGCGCTACATGGGAAGCCCAGACATTTAATTAACTGTAAGTTATTTACTGCCCACCTCCCCCCCCAGCTGCCATGAGTGAGAAACAGAGCTCCAGAATACAGCAGAATTCAATAGGACTTAATGTATTACATTTTGACCCTGTTCCCACACAAAAGAAGAGATCATCAAGATGACTATAGTTTGATAAGGTTTTGAAAAGGATAGTCATTTTATGATATCTGTTTATGTATTTTCTCCACAATCAGGAGACACACACCAGATACTCTCCCCCAACACACACACACACACACAATCACATTGCACCCCTTATGTCACAAGCAGAGGCATCTGGATAGAAGGGCCTTAATCGGATAGGATGGAGCTTCCCTCATAGCTCAGTCAGTAAAAATTTCTCCTGCAATGCAGGAAACCCAGGTTCAATCCCTGGGTCAGGAAGATCCCCTGGAGAAGGAAATGGCAACCACTCCACTATTCTTGCCTGGAGAATCCCATGGACAGAGGAGCCTGGCGGCTACATGGGGTCACAAAGCAGACACGACTGAACGACCAAATCACCACCAATCTGATAGAACAGCTTTCTCCACCAGATGGCACCAATGATCTGACTTGGCTTGTGTTTAGGCTTTCTTGCCACAGAACAAACAGAACTGGATTTATGCTTCATGGTCCACATGGCTAATTTCTAATGCTAAAATATCTTTTGTTCTATCACACTTTGGAAACTGTCATTTCTTTTCCTTTGGCACCCCCAGGCAGTACAAGTCATGGAGGAGGCCCATGGAGCCTAAAGTACTGGCCTTCTTACCAAAGTGAGAGCTCTTTGAGAGCAGAGCTGGTCTTTTTAAAAATGTTTTCATACTTCTGGCTCTTAGCACAGTGTCCAGCACACAGCAGGTACTCGATAAATGGTGATGGAGTGGATGTCAGACCCCCTGGAACTCCTCTCGGTAGATCCATTAAGGGATCTCATGTGGGTTCTCATCCAGCTCTGGGACAGGACACTTGGAGACTTGTCCTAACTGCCCATTCATGTCCCCGCCTCCTGCCATACCCATGTCCTCACCTCCAGGATCTGGGTCCCCACTCAGTCCTGCTGGCTTCGGGCTGATTCCAGGGAGGACATTCTGCATTGCAAGAGGGTGCAGAAGGCATGTTGCTCCCTGGGCGGTGCCCAGGCCAGATCCCACCAGTAGGAAGTCAGATGGTATGGAAACACCCTTTTGCAGACGTGCCCAGGAGCTGCCCTTTGAGGACTGTCACAGCACACGGAGTGGGAGACAGAAGAGGACTTGAGTCCCTCCAGTCTGATAAGGTGGTGTTTTACCTGAGCTGGAATCCAGGAACTGGTCTGGACGATACTTCTCCCATACTGGATGGAATGTCAACTGGCTGTTTTTGAAATACCCATCTCCACTGTGGGCAAAGAAAAGAATATCTGGCCTTCATCACACACAGAGTCCACGTTGTTCTGTTCGGCAAGTTGCTCATTCATCCAGAGAGTCAACCAGCCAGTCACCCACTCTGTCCAGCCAGTCATTAGTTATCAGTTGGCCCGTCAGCTATCGAGCCAGTTGGTCAGGCAGCCAGCCAGAATCACTGACCCCCTGTGGTAAGCAGGAGAGAGAAGGAGGCAGAGGGGGGAGGGGTGGGAGGACCTAATTTATCTCACATCTGAGCACAAATTGCAGTGAACTGGTCCAGAGACAGGGGTTGAAAGCAACATCTCAGGCCTCCTTCCTGTNGGTCAGGCAGCCAGCCAGAATCACTGACCCCCTGTGGTAAGCAGGAGAGAGAAGGAGGCAGAGGGGGGAGGGGTGGGAGGACCTAATTTATCTCACATCTGAGCACAAATTGCAGTGAACTGGTCCAGAGACAGGGGTTGAAAGCAACATCTCAGGCCTCCTTCCTGTTAGTTTCCCTTCAACTAGGTGTTGGAGAGGCGGTGCTATAGGGGACGGTTGATGGTGCAGGTTAAGAGCTAGTCTTCGAGTTAGGAGGATCCAGACAATGTGTGTGCCACCCCACCCCACCCCCCTGCCCAGGGGATGGTGTTTAAACCCTGCTCCAGGAAGGAGGAAACCCCAGAGTGGGGCCTGCACACTCTCTGGGTCATGCCTCAGAGCAGCCAGCCAGTCGGATCCTTTCTCCTCTTTGACACAGGACAGACGATGCACACGGGCGTGACACCTTCCATGGGTGCCCTCAGAATGGTGTGAAATTCCTAGCTAGTTAGACAATTCCAGTCCTTTCTCCTTCAGGGCATGTTCAAAAGCAAGTGAAAGCNGCCTCAGAGCAGCCAGCCAGTCGGATCCTTTCTCCTCTTTGACACAGGACAGACGATGCACACGGGCGTGACACCTTCCATGGGTGCCCTCAGAATGGTGTGAAATTCCTAGCTAGTTAGACAATTCCAGTCCTTTCTCCTTCAGGGCATGTTCAAAAGCAAGTGAAAGCAATGTAAGTATAGGGACAATCTCGAACACATTCTAGGAGAAAAGCATTTACAGCAATTACCAGTAACAGATTACATGGGACCTTCACAACTGACTGCACATACATCATGGTTGAAAACTATTGTGTTAGAGAATGAGCCATTCTCACACTTGGGAACCCACATTCGCAACCACAGCCCATCCATCTCTCTGCTCTCCCTCTTTGCCACTGACCTCACACAAGCTGTTGGTGCTGTTGGGTGAGAGGTTAATTCTCAGCCCATCAGAAACTAGAGATTGTCATACTGAGTGAAATAATTCAGAGAAAGAAAAATAATGTGTGATATCACTTGTACACGGACTCTAAAAAGAAATGATACAAATGAACTTATTTATCAAACAGAAACAGACTCACAGACTTAGAGAACAAACTTATGGTTACTAGGGAGGAAGGATGGGGAGAAGGGATCATCAGGGAGTTTGGGATCGACATGTACACAATGAAGATGGATAACCAACGAGGACCTTCTGTATAGCACAGAACTCTAGATGGGAGTTCCTGGATGGGAAGGGAGTTTGGGGGAGAATGGATACATGTGTATGTATGGCTGAGTCCCTTTGCTGTCTACCTGAAACTATCACAATATTGTTGATTGGCTATATTCCAATATAAAATAAAAAGTTTTAATAAAGTCAGGAAGGCAGATTTCAGCCTTATATTTTGTATTCAACTTNAGGGAGTTTGGGGGAGAATGGATACATGTGTATGTATGGCTGAGTCCCTTTGCTGTCTACCTGAAACTATCACAATATTGTTGATTGGCTATATTCCAATATAAAATAAAAAGTTTTAATAAAGTCAGGAAGGCAGATTTCAGCCTTATATTTTGTATTCAACTTTCTGCTTTGCCACTTACTTTCCAGCTCTTTGGGCAATGACTCATCCCTTTGTACCTCAGTTTCCTCACCTGCAGAATGGATAATAAATAGTATCTCCTTCATGGGGTGGTTGTGATTGTCAATGAAATAATGCCTGTTAAGTACTTGGTGTAATAAATGTTGACTGATACTTGACAAGGCAAGAGTGGTCAGCTAATGTCAATGGAAATCCTAGAAGTCAAAGCTCTGGGATTTATTATCACCATGCACGGAACTGGGATAGGAAAGGGAATGGCAGGGTGAAGCAGGATCTTTTCATTTGAAACAGAAAGAAGTGGAAACCAGAATCAGCCTGAGTCAGAAGCATTGGCCAGGAAGAGTCCTGCCCAGTTCTGGGGGACAGAGTGTGTGTGCAGTGCAAGCCCTGCTCTGCACCAGCTCCCATTATCTGCACACGGCTGCCAGCCCATCCCTGTCCTACCTGGAAAAGCCCATCGGGACGGGGTTGCCTGGTCGCCGGGTCCCATTCCACTGCATACCACCACTTTGGTAGAGAAACAGGGCATAGGACCTGCTTCCGTCCGTGGAAAGGATGGCCTGGTAGGTGTTGGTCTGGGGGTTGGTTGGAGACAAACAGGAATGCCTGTGAGAGACCTGGTGTGTCCCATCACCCATCCCACTCCCCCACTCTGACACCCACATCACCTTTTCCTGACCTCCGAGAGCAGTGACATGGGCTTAAATACAGGCAAGTTTGGAATTTGCAGAGACTCTACCCTGACTGTCAAGGCACCTGCTGTGGTGGATTTGCCTTCTTTGTGACTTTTTTCCAAGCGAGGAAGGGTAAAGGATTCTGGGTTGGAATCCTGTTAGAAGAGGGTCTGTCTGAGAAAGCTTCAGCAACTAGAGAGATTAGCCAAGGCCTCAGAGAGCTAAGAGAGGCCTGAGGAGCTTCCTCTGAGATATTTAAGGATATTGTCCAAATGTCCTTTCACCCTGAACAGCATAGAGGAACCATGCAGGTAAGACTGGAGGTTCTCTGAAGACAGATTTCGAGCACTGTGCTTCTACACAGTGAGTAAGCAATGAACTTGCTGAGCCAATAAAGAAATGGGTGACTTTAGATCAGACACAAGGAAGAACTCTGTGACTGTCAGAGTGGTGAGGCCCCAGAGGGAAGGCTAGGGGGAGCATGAGGCATGGCCCCTCTCCACTGGATGTTTTTCTGTCAAGAACCAGAGTCTGGAGTCAGAAAATCCTTGGTTCCAGGCCTGGTTTTGTCATCTGCTAGCTGGGTGACCTTGAGCAGTTGTTTAACCTCTCTATCCATCATTTTTCTCATTTCTAATATGTGGATAATTACATTAGATTGAGCCATATAATATTGCCAATAGCCAGCCATTTGGGGGCTTCCCAGGTGGCACGAGTAGTAAAGAACCTGCCTGCTAATACTGAAGCCATAAGAAACGTGGGCTCCATCCCTGTATCAGGAAGATTCCCTGGAGGAGAGCATGGTAACCCACTCCAATATTCTTGCCTGGAGACGCCCATGGACAGAGGAACCTGGCAGGCTACAGTCCATAGGGTTGCAAAGAGTCAGACACAACTGAAGTGACTTAGCACAGCCACTTTTTACTTATTGCATGCTCCATGTTTCAGTCTTCTAATGCCCAGTGCTCTGGCTGCTGTGAGGCACGCAAGCAATGCCCCAAGGCACCCCTACCATGTGGTAAGTGCTCAGGAGACAGAGAAGAGGGGATTGGAGGTGGTGGGGATTGGGGATAGGGAGGCAAAGAGGTGGGCTGGGAGGGAAGTGCTCTAATCAGCCATCTGTCCTTGACTCAGAGAGGAGTTTAGGAAAGTGGTCCCTGCTTAGGATTCTAGGATGCTTGACTTCCAGGTGGTTCACAGGACACTGCCCACTGGTCCACTCACCCCAATGGTCACCCGGGCAGTATAGGCGGGGACATGAACCCATGTGATCTTTAGCGTCCACCTGGCTTTGTAGCTTCTGGTCTTTGTTAACGTATTAATTGAAGACTCCACCTTCTGCACTAGTGTGTTGTAGTCATCATAGAGAGTCTCATATTCCTAGGAAAAGAAGGCAGATATGGAAAAGGAAATAAGGATCCCATCTCAATACTCCTGAGGGACTCCCCATTTTCTGCTCACTTTAGTCCACCCATATCTCCCATCCTTCCCCCTCCGAGGCTTGTTTTCAGTTAGTGACCTGAAGATCAATCTGCAGGGAAACCTGGGGTGTTATGAAGTGAATAATCAAGACCCAGAAACCCAAGTCTTCTAACTTAAACTTGTGCATCTCTTAGCATAAACTGGCTCTGATGGTGCAACCACCTGCATCCATTTGTACCTCTGTAGGTCCAACAAGAGGCTCTTTAACCTTCTACAGTGTCTTGTCCATGGCCAGGGCACAATCAGTATTTGCCTGCAGTAGCTTTCACTACACTGAGAGCTCTCTCCTAGTGGAATCATTAACCCAACCCAGGAGCACATGCAGGGGCTCTGCTTGACTCGGCCTTATTAGGATGAACCCCCTGCAACCTCATTCTAAAATCAAACAGTGGATGGCCAACCCATACCCACCACCTGCAGTCTCCCCATGGTTGTGTCCTAATCTATTTCCTCCCCACCCTCATATAAGCTTCAGTTCCCATCCACCGACAGGAAGGTTCCGACAGCAGGAACACTTGCAAGACCCTCCACACAGGCCTTTGTCTCTCCTTGCTGGCTGCTGGAGAACCCTGTGTGCTGAGCTTTGAAAGGCCCACCTGGTAAAATATGGTTCCCCGGCTGCTGGAGAAATCAGCATCGTCCCAGAATGGAGCCACCATGGCCACAGAGTCCCAGTCTGAAAAGCCTGTAAGGGGAGGGTTGGGGTAGGAGAAAATCTGGTAGTCTGACTTCGGGAAAATGATTTGGCCATTATCTGTGAACTGAGCACAAAGGTTCCTCCAGTTAGCGTTCAGGGAGGGAGCATCCCAGACTTGGGCCAGCTCCTGGGGTTCGTGAGAGTAGAACTTGGAGATGTCAACAACCCCTGGAAATGAATGGTCTCATCCATCTCCCTGCCTGCTGGGAGAGCCCCGGTACATAGTTTTCCCACAAAAACTCTTCATTCTTAGGCCAGTCCTCACATCCTAAGAGCTTCCTAAGGTGGTAGGTTTTGTCCTGCTTCAGTGGCAGACCCATCCATAGACCAGCCTACCAAGAGTAGAGGCCTCTGGGTAAATTCCCTTGGCCCCTGCCCTTGAAGCTTGTGCCATATCAGTTAGAGCTGAAAGAATTTACACCCTCACTCCATCACTGTGTGGCTCTCTCACAGCGTGTCCTGGCTCAGCCCACTCATCAAGGGCCAAAACTGCCATTCAGTCCTCCTCTATAAGACATGAAGTACTTGGACCAGGGAACCAGGAAAATAATTACAAAAAATTTGAACAGCATCAGTCGNCTGGCCCCAGACCCTGGCCTCGGAGGCGGGGTGGCTCTTCCCGGTCACCGCCCCAGACCTCGGACACGGAGTGGTTCTTCTCAGCCCCCGACCCTGACCTCGGACACGGTGTGGCTCCTCTCAGCTATTCCCGCGTTGTCACAGCCTGGTACTCTTGGCCGCTGTCCCTGACCTCGGAAGTGGGGTGGTTCCTCTCAGCTGTTCCTGCCCTGCCACAGCCCGGGACTCTCAGCCGCTGTCTCTGTCCTCCGACGTGGGGTAGCTCCTCTCGGCCACGCTGAGTGGGAAGTGGGGTGGCTCCTCTCAGCTGTTCCTGCGCCGTCGAGGCCTGGCACTCTCGGCCGCTGCCCCTGACCTCGGAAGTGGGGTGTCTCCTCTCAGCCGTTCCTGCGCCATCACAGCCCGGGACTCTCGGCCGCTGTCTCTTGGACGCGGGGTGGCTCCTCCCGGCTGCCGCCCCTGTCCTCAGACGCCGGGTGGTTCCTCTCGGCCACGCTTAGCGAGCCGGCTCCGCAGCCGCCTGCGCTTAGTCAGACATATTTCTCTGACCAGACTACTTTAAACTCCATGGTGTAAAGGAGTGTTAACTCTTTCAACCTGAATTATAGCGTTTTTTTTAAAAAGCAAATTAAATTTCTACTTTTTTTAATGTTTATTTTTACATTTCTCCCAATTTAGTAGAAACCTCATGAGTAAGTACACATACTCTAGCCCTGGCTACATCATAACATAATGTTAATCTAATTGATCATGGCTAGTTTTTTTTTTTTTTCCCAGTTTATTTACCAGGCAGAATGTTTAAATTTCAACCTGTTTTATTTTAAATATTTGGTTGCACTTGCACTAGCTACAGACAAAACCTCAGCCAGCCAGGAGAGTGTACCATCCTCCTGAATTTTATCTTTAAGGTCCACAAGTCTTCAAAACCAAAAAACCTTGAGTCTTTTTTTCCTCCCTCAGGAACACACTTTTTTTGGTTTCTATTAGCTCCCTTGCTGTTCTCAAAAAAAAAAAAAAAATTAACTTCTGTGCTCACAATTAGTTGGAGGATGTATTTCACAGTTAGACAAACTTCTAAAGAAGAATATAGGTTTGAGTGCCATTCCTGGAGCTGACCACAACTTCACCGCTTTCTCTTAAGAAAGCAATTTGATGGATAAACAAGTCCCTACTATATAGTAAATCGAAGTATATTCAATATCCTGTGATAACCATAATGGCAAAGGATATATATGTGTATAGCTGAGGCACTTTGCTGTACAGCAGAAGTTAATACAACATCGTTAAGTCCACTATACTTCAATACAACTTTGACTTTCAAGTGAGTGAGAGTGACTATGAATCAGCTCTAATTAATTAAAAAGTGACTCACCCTGTAGCTCTAATTTGTCGAAAGTGACTCACCTACTATTTATTAATAGTAACTAATTACAGGTGACACACTTCTAAGCTGGTATGGATAAATGCATGGATTGAGCTGCAGACCTGTGTTAGAAAGTCCTTGGGTTTCTACTTCACCCAAAATGACTCTGCTTCAATTTTATTTTATTTTTCAGTTCCACAAGAATTTATTAAGCACTTATCTGAGCAATCTGTTTCAACTTTAAAAGGGGACTTCCTTTATCCAGAATAATGAGTAGACTTGTTTATAGGATTCCATATTCTATACTTGCTCTCTCCTCAGTAAATTTGCAAAACTTGGTTTCTCTAGTTCAGATTGGAAGACATACCTCTGCAATTATCATCAGATATTATACTTCCCTAAGAACGTAAATAAAAGCAATACTCTGTCATCTGGCTTTGAGTCACCAGACAGACGCTATTGACATACCAAACTTACTAAACTTATTATAGATTCTCAGCAATTAAACCTTTTCAGAACCTGCATCTCCTCTGTTAAATCAATATCAGTAGCAAAAGTTTTATGATTGCACAACCCAAATTCTTAAGTAAAGGTTTTTGTTTGTTCATTGATGAAAGTACTGCAGCTCCATTTCCAGCAAAATGGCAGAAGAGATAAGCCTTTACAAAACCTGCAAATGCCAGATAATGTATAAAAAATGTTTTCTATAAATTGAGTATCTTCTGCATAACCTAGAATCCTCAGTGAAAAGATGGCCTAGAAAAACCAGAAAGAAAAAAAAGAAAAAGAAAGCTGAATTAACAATATAATTAAGAACAGAGTTTAGTGATAGAAAAACAGTTGAAAACAGAATTAATAAGGCCAAAACTTGGTTTTTTGGAAGACAAAATAAGCACACTGCTAGCAGAAGGAAAGATATAATAAAGATCAGAGCAAACATAAATGAGATAGAGAATAGAAAAACAACAGAGAGAATTAGTTAAACTGAAAGTTGGTTCTTTGGAAAGATCCAATATTGATCAACTTTTACCTAGACTGACTAAAGGGAAAAAAAGAAAGAAGACTTAAATCACTAAAACTAGAAATAAGAATCGGGGCATTATTACCAATTCTACAGAAATTTGAAGGATTATAAGAGATTACTATGAACAATTATACACCAACAAGCTGGATAACCTAGATAAAATGATCAATGTGTCTCCTAGAAACACAAAAACTATCAAGACTAAGTTATGGACAAATAGAAAATCTAAATAGACATATAACTTGTAAGGAGATTGAACCAACAAAGGAAAGCACTGGGCCTGATGGCTTCACTACTGAATTCTACCAAACACTTGAAGAAGAACTAACACCAATCCTTCTCAAACTTTTCCAATAAATTGAAGAGGAAGGAGTACTTTGTAACTCATTCTTTTAAGCTAGCATTACCTTGATACTAAACCCAGGAAAAGAAAATGATATCCCTTATGACAATATTCCTTATGAACACTAATGCAAAAATCCTCAACAAAACAATAGCAAGCTGAGTTCAGCAGTATATTAAAAGGATTATACACCATGACCAAGTGAGGCTTATTTCTAAAATGCAATATTGACTCAAGAATCTTGATCAATGTGATATACCATATTAACAAAATGAAGGGGGGAAATGACATGATCACCTAAACTGATGCAGAAAAAGCATTTGATAAAATTTGACACTCTTTCATGATAAAAGCCTCAACAAACTAGAAGTAGACGGAAACTACATCAATATAATGAAAGTCATATATGAAAATGCCATGGCAAATATCATACTCAATGGTGAAACACTGCAATGTTTCTCTCTAAGATCAGGAACAAGGCAAGGGTGCCTGTTTTCACCACTTTTATTCAACACAGTACCGGATATTAGTATTAGTCAGTCAGTCATGTCTGACACTTTTCAACCCCATGGACTGTAGCCCTCCAGACTCCTCTGTGCATGGGATTGTTCAGGCAAGAATACTGGAGTGGGTTGCCATTCCCTTCTCCAGGAGATCTTCCTGACCCAGAGATCGAGTCTAGGTGTCCTGTATTGCAGGTGGATTCTTTACCATTTGAACCACCAAGAAGCTGTATAATACAAACAATTATAGCCTGATGATCAAGCAATACAAAATTTAATAAATATCGAGAAGAACCCAACAGTTAATAGAATAAAATTCTAGCCAGTATCTACTTTTGTGTAAGTAAAAGATTATCATATAGAAAACTTGTTCTATTAAAAGTATCTTCTAGAAAGGGAAGAAACTATAAAGAAACAGGCTATGTTAGAGATCTAGTTAAGTGCCCTCCTTTTACAAATTAGAGACTGAGACTCAATCTTAATAAGTAACTTGTCCAAGATAAGTACTGGGAGTTCTAGCCAAATCAATTACACAAGAAAAAAATAAAATAAAATAAAGCCTTCCAAATTGAAATGAGAAATAAGTAAAATTATCCCTGTTTGCAGATGAAGATATGGGACGGTTAGAACCCTTGTTCTCTGTTGGTGGAAACATAAAATGTTATAGTCAGTATGGCAGGAACAGTATGGCGGTTCCTTAAAAAAAATAAAAATAGAATTACCATATGATCCAGTAAGTCAGTCCTATACATCAGCAAAAAAAAAAAAAAGTTTTTTGGTGGTAGTGTTTTTGTTAGTGACAAACATAAAGTACCTAAGAATAAACCTAACAAATGATATGGCTAATCTTTATGGACAAAGTTAAATGATATTGAAATATATGAAAGAAGACATACTCATTATATAAAAATTGTAAAATATAAATCTTTGAAAGACCAAACCCCATAATCTTACTACCCAGACAATCACATTGGTATGTGTCCTTCTATAATTTTTCTTATGCTTTAAAAAATACATAGTTACCTAGTATACATAACTTTGCATTCTTTTAAAAAATTTTATCTGATATAATAAGCGTTTCTTCATGCTTTCATTCTTTGTGCAGATACCCTGAAGAAAGACAGACCTTTTCTTTCTTGGATGGCAGTTCTTTGTCTTCCTCCGTTTGTAGGCCTGGAAGAGCTGGCTCAGGGGGATTGCGCCAGCTAAGGTCAACAGCAAGATCTTGGATGTCATAGGTAAACACCACTGACTAGGCTCTGGAGGCTTCCCTTTATGAACAAAGCCATTCCCTCAACCTGAATACTTGCATTGTTACCATTCCCATCTCCCTACAAACAGCAGTAGCATTGGGGCAGGTCTCTCTCCTAGAGCACTTCCTCCGTCGTGTCCCGCTATAACCACCTCTCTGTGAAATAATGGGAGCTCAAGGATCACGTACCCTTTGCTTGTACGTTTTTCCTTAATAAACCTTACTTCATGTNCCCACCCTATCCTTGGGCATTCCACAACTGGACTGGTCAGCCAACCCCCTACCCCCCAGGTAAACCCCCACACACCTCAACACAGACACACTACTCACTAAGGGTAGGGAAGAGCTAGACTCAGACACTTTCTCTTTCATGTACACAAACCCAGACTCTCCCTTGATGGGGAACAATAGCTTCCCACTTTGCCCGGCTCCCTTGAAATTACTTCTTTAGGTGTGATTAGAATGTTCTCTCTCCCCAGCCCTCAGTTCCCACACATACTCCCTGGAGCCCTGAAACCCTGGGACAAAGGAGAAAAANACAAACCCAGACTCTCCCTTGATGGGGAACAATAGCTTCCCACTTTGCCCGGCTCCCTTGAAATTACTTCTTTAGGTGTGATTAGAATGTTCTCTCTCCCCAGCCCTCAGTTCCCACACATACTCCCTGGAGCCCTGAAACCCTGGGACAAAGGAGAAAAAGAGAGGCAACAGGATTGCAATTGATAAGTCTGCTCCCCTCGTGGCTGCAAGGCCTGCAAGAGACCCAGGGTCCAAGAGACAAGCCTGAGGGAAGAGAGTTACTCACCTGCTTGCTTTCCTTTCAGGAAGGAGGGTGTGAGCCCTCCAAGGCAGAGGAAAGGGCAAGGAGAGGGCAAGGACTTTGGAGTTGCTGCTTCCTAGCTGAACCTCAGTCTCCCCATCTGCACAGTGGGAATAATAATAATCATTCTTATGAGCTCAGCGCATAGAAGATTCTCAGCAAATGTTACTGTCTCCCACAGGGCAGGTGGACGTAGAAACAGTCAAAAAGTTGTTTCTAGCGATAGTCTGGGGCTATTCTGGGTGGAGAGGCCAGCTTGTGGAAGTGAAAGGGCTATAGTATTATTCTTTCTGTATGAATCTCTCTGGAAGAGAAGTGGGGCATGGGGGTGGGCAAGCCCAGCCACAGGTCTTATAAGCCTGTGATTACTATCCCCACTAGGGTCCTGGTAAACTGAGAGATGGTCAGCTGGGCTAGATCAAGTGAGTTGGTGTTAATCATATGTAAATAAGGTCATTTTATGCAGTGATTATGCTTAAGTCAGTAAGTTCTTCAAGGACTATGGTTTAGATAGAGGGGCCTATTTGAGAGAATGAGGTTCTGAGAATCAGAAGCAATCATATTGAATCCAGCTACTAAGAAGCATAATATGCAAGGGCATGGAAGAGGTGAGTCCTGGAAGAATATTTTTGAGTGTTACTTTCTTATTCTGACACTAGGCTATCTCACAGAGGAGTGAAACGTTGCAGGTCCTGGATGCAACGTGTATGTCAGGACTTCAAATGTAGGTTCCAATGTCTTCTGATAAATAATATATATTGTTAATCATTAAATTACTATGATATGTGATGTAATGGGGTATATTATTTATACTTATTTTATTAACCTAATTTAAGTGTGAGATTGGCTTTCTAAAAATGCTTTAAAAGGTTTCATGACTGTTATTGCCTGACGAGCCCCTGACTGTCTGACTGCTTTTAACATGTCTGGGCAGCCAACCCTAACCACTGGTCCCTTTGGACAGTTAGGCCACTGCCCTTGCTTACTTTGCCCCTCTGCCAAGAGCAGGCACACAAGGATCTGGCTCTCAGAGGATCCACCCCACCCCTCACCCCGTGTCATCAAAGTAAAGATCACTATAGTTTGCCTAAAGGATTAAATACATGAAACTCACAGTTCACTGGGCTCATCACCCTAACCCTCTGTCTGCTCCTTTTGGCACTCATCTAAGGGCAATGAGAGGCCATTGCAGGGATTTAAGCAGGGATGACACAATCAGATTTTTGACACAAACAGTATGGAAACCAAGTTTTGAAGCAGCGAGACTAGATGAGAGAGGAGGCTTCACGGTAGAGCCCAGGCAAGAGATGATGGTGTGTGGAGACAGACAGTGGTAGGGAGGTGGGGAGTGCTTCACCGGAGCAAGGTCTCAGAGGTAGATCCACAAGACTTGCTGGGACACGGTCATTCTTGTCCTCCACTTTGAGCCACAGGAAGGAGGGTGGCGCCAGAAACCGAGAACTGGAACATCAGTGGAATAGTAAGTTGGAGGCATGAAGGAAGGTTGTAAGAGAGAGAACATGGGTTCCTTTTCTGTAGGGTGACCATATTATAATTGTTCAGACCAGCACACATTTGAAAATACAAGGAGGCACCATTGGAGCAACTGGATTGTTGTTCAGTCGCTCAGTCATGT
This sequence comes from Neotragus moschatus, assembly GCA_006410615.1. Classification (NCBI taxonomy): domain Eukaryota; kingdom Metazoa; phylum Chordata; class Mammalia; order Artiodactyla; family Bovidae; genus Neotragus; species Neotragus moschatus. The sequence continues at coordinate 2,605,701 of SJYA01000375.1, forward strand.
CCAGCTCTTTGAAACTCCATGGACTACAGCAAACTCCATGGACTACAGCATGCTAGTCTCCTCTGTCCTCCACTGTCTCCCAGAATTTGGTCAAATTCAAGTCCATTGAGCTGGTGATGCTATCTAACCATCTTATTCTCTGCTGCCCCCTTCTCTTACCTTCAGTGTTTCCATTATCAGGATCTTTTCCAATGAGTCAGTACTTTGCAGCATGTGGCCGAAGTACTGGAGCTTCAGTTTCAGGATCAGTCCTTCCAATGAGTATTCAGGGTTGATTTCCTTTAAGACTGACTGATTTAATCTCCTTGCAGTCCAAGGGACTCTCAAGAGTCTTCTCCAGCAGTTGGGACAACAACACAAATTGAGCCTGTACCTGGCAAATCAGCCCTCCAGTCATTCTAGTTTGGGCCTGTACTGAAGTGGGAGGTACTCAAGTGAAGAGATCAAGCAGACAACAAACATATATGTCTGAGTTTAGCTGAGATTTTGATCAAAACATTTTCTACCAGTAAAACAAGTGAGTTGTTTCTTTCCAACTGCTTTATAGTATTTAATTAAAACACAAAATTTTTATAACTGTTGTCACTATAGATGCCAAAATAAACAGGAAGCAAAGGGGGGAAAAAAGGGAACATGAAACCCAAATCCTTATTCTTTGTTTAGAGCTTCTCCTTCCTTCGCCACCAGCCCTGGGCAGGAATGAAAGCCAAAATTAAAATTCACTTGTGTTTTATCCATATTTGTGAGTGTGTGTTTCTGATGAATGATCAATGCCTTAAAAACAAACTCAAGACCTAAAGGACAGCCTTTCATCAGACGAGTACAGCAGTGGGGAAAGTAAGGAGACAATGGAGAGGACAAAGCAGTACTTCTTCAGGGCTCCCCTGATGGCTCGGTTGGTAAAGAATCCGCCTGCAATGCAGGAGACCCCGGTTCTGTTGCAGGAAGGGGGACCCCTTCCAGGGCCCGAACTGGGCTCTTGTCTGTCACTCGGAAATGAATTGTCTGAGGAGACACGTGCTGACAAAGCAAGAGATTTTATTCGGAAAGGGCACCCAGGTGGAGAGCAGTAGGGTAAGGGAACCCAGGAGAACAGATCTGCCACATGGCTCGGGGTTTATGGTGATGGGATTAGTTTCCGGGTTGTCTTTAGCCAATTATTCTGACTCAGAGTCCTTCCTGGTGGTGCTCGCCTTGTTCAGCCAAGATGGATGCCAGAGAGAAGGATTCTGGGAGGTAATCACACATGTGGTATCTCCTTTTGACCTTTCCTTAACTCTTCCGTTTGGTGGTGGCTTATTAGTTCCATGTTCCTTACCAGGACCTCCTGTCGTAAAACAACTTATGCAAATTGTTACTATGGTGCCTGGCCAGGGTGGGCAGTTTCAGTCGGTGTGCTTCCCCTAACAGTTCGATTCCTGGGTCGGCAAGATCCACTGGAGAAGGGATAAATACCCACTCCAGTATTCTTGGGCTTCCCTTGTGGCTCAGCTGGTAAAGAATCTGCCTGCAATGCAGGAGGCTTGGGTTCAACCCCTGGGTTGGGAAGATCCCCTGGAGAAGGGAAAGGCTACCTACTCCAGAAGGCCTGGAGAATTCCAGGGACTGTATGGTCCATGGGGTCACAAAGAGTCAGACAGGACTGAGTGACTTTCACTTCACTCAGAGCAGGAGAGCAGAGCAAATGAACAGGTTGGATGCATCAGACACTGAGGCCAGACCTTGAAGTACTGAACCACGGGGAAGAGCCACTGTGGGGAGAGGACATAGGAAGATGGTCCTCTGACAGAGGCAGATCAGGAGTCCAGCCCCTGTGGATGCAGCCCAGCTGTGCAGGTGAAAAGAGTGGTGATAAGAATAAATGAGGTGATGAAACCAGAGCTCCTACAAAGTGTTGGCAGTTTCCTGCATGGCCCTATGAGAAACGTGAGAAGTACTCGAGCTGACTCACCCACATTTCCTAGAACGTAGGTGAAATCCTTTGGGTACCTGGCTGGAACCCGGAATAACTGCCCTGAATTGGGGGAGATTCAGAAAGGACGGGGATTGCTGAGAAGTTCTGAGGAAGAAGGAGGATTCCTGAGAAGCCCTGAGAGCCTCCCAGCAGCCAGCTTTGTGAGGAGCACCATCTCCCATGTTGGGAGGTGGGGTGGGGAGGGGGATTTATGCAGAAGGTGCTTCTGTTTGGGGGTTTCCTTGTTTTCTTTCTAGGATGGAGGACTTTGAGTTCGTGAAGGGGAGGGAGAGAAGGTGGGTGGGGACCAGNTTTAATACTTACAAATCATTTAAACATCTTAGTCAAAAGAACCCAATAGAATGGGAAGCAATATTTACCTCTGACCTTGTCAATCTAAGCTGACTTGAACTTTGTTTATATGACTGTACTGGTTTTGTCTGCTCAGACAAATACAAATTGCTGCTCCAGTTTTCAAAGTTGGTCTCCATTTGTTTTTTATTTTAACAGATGCTAATCAAATTCTCCCTTCTTTATGTTCTTGCCCATGAATGTCCTGAATTGGAATTCATCTGCTTGAAAAAACTCATCTTTTTGAAAACTTTTATCCTACCTCATTTTACCTTTTTATTTAGATTAACACCATTTACTCAGTGGCCTATGTTAAGTTAGTGGTAGGGCTTGAGGAGGGAGCATCGGGACTGGATTTGTCAATGAGCAGCCAGGGTCATCCTTGCATATACCAGAGGTTACTAGACAGTAGCAACCCCTGTTGCCATCAGCACCTTAGAGGCAGGAGGCTAGACAAATAAGCTCTGGATTTTGATCACAGGAGCTCTCTGTGGGGGTGCTGCTTTGGTTCGGGGAGGTCGTGGAGATACCGAAACCTGGCCAGTCTCACCACTGTTTCACTTTGGGCAGCTGCTACCACCTTGGGCCCCAGGTTGCTGTCTGTGAGGCGAGGCAAGCCTGGACTAGTCAGTTGCTACAGCTCCTTTCAGCTCGGACGCTGTGGGATTCTGAGTCAGCTCTCTGACTCCGAAGCATGCTGGCATCACAGATATTTGGAGCTCGGACAGCAGTGACCCCTGTGCCAAGAGGAACGAGGAAGTAAAGGAGTGTTTCCAATTCAGTTTTGATCTGGGCTGTTTTGAGAACTGGGTGGGGAATGGGGTGCAGGGTGGGAATGTCACAAGCAGAGAGGAGGTGGCTGTGGGCACAGGCCCCTGGGCCAGGCAGAGGAAATGGAAGTGGCAACATGGTACCCTGGCAGCGGTGGGGGCAAAAGTGGGGAGTTCCCTGGAGAGGGGTCCTGCCAGTATCCATAGGCCCATAAGAAGCTCCCTCTCCTCTGATAATCAGGCTGGGTCAGAAGGGTCATGGCCTATGAAAGGGAAAACGGAGCGTGGGAGGCTCTGACCGCTCAGTTCTGCTTGCTGGCCATCACTCAGCGCTCCAGTCAGGCCCTCGCATGCCCCTTCTCTCTGGTGAGGCTCAGAGCAGGTGCCTCCCTGCAAGAATGGCCTCTGCACTCTATCCACCCCTGGAGAACGCCATGTGGCTGTGCAGACCCACAGCCATCCCTCAGCCTTCCTGGGCTAGGATACACATCGCCTCCTGGCTTGTTCACCTGGCTTGAACCTGAAACTGTTCTGAAGCCCAGTTCATAGCAGCCTGGCTCTTCTGCCCTCCTGCTTCCTACACCTCTCCTCTCCCCACTGCCCTGCTGTGTTGAGCACCTACCAAATTTTCTGTCTGTGTCTGATCGTGCAACTCCCTGACTCATATCTCCTCCTCTTTGCCATCCTTCCCCTTTTTCTCACTTTTCTCCTTCATATGTCTCAAGTCACTAGCTGGCCTTTTGCCCACTGCTAAGATGGCCCACCCATGTTGATTCCTAGGTCCTCAGCAAATTTAACAGTTATGAAAGACCCCAGTTTCCAAAGTCCATAGCTCTAGAGTTGGAAGGTGCTCCATGGGAAGCGACAAGGAGCCTGCTGGTCACATTGGCCCAGCCTATCTTCTCAGCACAGTAGCTAAGGGTGAAGTCTGGTCAGTGTCCCAGCCTCTGGGGAAAGGATTCCTGCTAACCACATCCGTTGGAGGACACCTGATATGTAGACCAAAATATCAATTAGTTAACTGATAATATAAAACTCCCAATGTGGCTAAATGCTTGAGACCTATCGATTTATCCTCCCTGTTCTGATCTGCTCATCTTCAGTGGGGCCCGTCCCTTTACAAGGATTGGAACACTTGGGTCTTATGACAGAGTGTTTCCTTCATAACTTGTGGGTATCTGAAGACTCAAATTAAGTACCTTGGTGAGCCTAGAATCAGAATTAGGGGAGAGGGGAGTGTAAGGTTGCATTTCCCAAAGTAGAACACTCTCACAAAAAAGGACTTGTAAAGAAACTGCATTTGGAGAAAACTACTTCACACCCTTCCTGGAAACTCACAGTGTGTGTTGGCCTATTCAAGGCTGTGAAAAGAACAAGTTTACAATACATTTTCCAAATTTATTTGACCATGAACCTGTTTCCCCCATACTCCCTATTACTATTTGATGGCTAATGCTGGGCTACTGCTGGCGATGGTTTCTAGGAAGCAGAGAACTGTGTTCCTGTCTGCAGGGCCTTTCCCTTTCCATCAGGCTATCGCACCCCAGTCAGCTTCTTGAGGTATTTATGGGGGTGCTTCCTTATTATCCTTATTGACCAGTTTCTGCTGGTAAATTCTTTCTTTATCTGTGTGATTTGCACTGTCAAGGCTCTCACAGCCTTTTTATACCCTGATGATAGCTTGGGAAGCCTTTTTGTGTTTAAGGTGACTTCTATATCAGACACAAGGGGTGAAAGTGCTGTTTAGAAGACCCAGATTGAAAGAATTCAAGAAAAAAAAAACAACTATAAATGGCACTGAGCTAATAAGGGAGCAGATGTCCTTTAGGGATTTAGAAACACAGTTATGGACCTGGGCTGAGTCTGAGGATGGGGGCGCTAAAATCGCCCTGACTTGCATAGTGAATAGAATCTGGAGTGTCAGGAGTGATCTTAGAGAGAGGGGTGAAGAGAAGCCTTGGAAGAGGAGAGGAAGCCAGATTTCACGAATAGAAATACAGAATGTCCAGTAAAATTTGAATTTCACATGAACAACAGATAACTTTTGCTATATCCCACACAGTGCCGGGGATATACTTCTACGGCAGGTTATTTGTCATTCATGTGAAATTCAAATTGAACTGAGCATCGTGTATTTTATCTGACAACTCTGTGGAGCAAGAAGGGGAGACCTGGATGGTTGGGGGAGGGTGGGCTGCAGGTCTGCGGTAGGTGACAGGAAGCTGCCTACCCCTCTGTGACAGGCAGCTGTTTGCTGCAGTGAGCCCAGCGGCCTGGAGATCACAGTCAGTGTTCTGGGGTGGGGGTGCGGGTGCTCATGGAGAGTGGGGCACGAGGCCAGGATCAAGGAGAGGAAGGCTTTGTCTCACATTTGCATTGGTACAGGGACAGAGAAAAAAGCACAACTGCTTGGGCAGAGTAGAGCCCCAAAGGCCACCAGGCAGGAAATTGGAGCAGGGGTCAGAGGGTGGGAGGGCTGGCACAAGAACATCCGCCCTGACGCCCCCCCCCCCCCNAGGAGAGGAAGGCTTTGTCTCACATTTGCATTGGTACAGGGACAGAGAAAAAAGCACAACTGCTTGGGCAGAGTAGAGCCCCAAAGGCCACCAGGCAGGAAATTGGAGCAGGGGTCAGAGGGTGGGAGGGCTGGCACAAGAACATCCGCCCTGACGCCCCCCCCCCCCCGAATTCCAGAGATATCTTATTGTTATCCTTAAAAGGGACCTCAAAGACCAGGTATTTCTGAACCCTTGTGGTTGACATGAAGAAACTGAGGCCCAGAGTGTGAACTGGCTCGTCCAGAGTCACACAGCTGACCTAGAACTAGTGGCCCCTGCAGTAACCACAGCTCTTTTTGCTATTCTAGCTTCTCTCTCCACTTTCATAAGAGTTAACATCACAGTGCCTCGGTTTCCTCATCTATAAAATGGGGACAGTGATAGTATCTCATGGGATTCCTGTGAGGATTAATTAAAATGATACATGATTAGACGTGTCCAGCGTTACCTGCTTTTATTGTTAACAACACCTATGTTGGTTTAGTCCTGTAAAAAGCTAATGCCTGGCAGGATTAGACATGCAAAAGACCAATTGGAGGAACACCTCTGGAGGAAGGGGAGTATAATAGTTATCTATTACTTCAGATCAGATTAGTCTGATCTTCAGTGGCCTAAAACAATGAGCATGTAGTATTTCACACCATTTCTGAGGGTCAGGAATCTGGAGAGACTTAGCTGGGTGATTCTGGCTCAGAGCCTCTTGGAAGGTTGAACTTGAACTATCAGCCCTGGCCATAGTCAGCTGAAGGCTTCCAGGTTTACTCAGGTGGCTATTGCCTGGAAGCCTCAACTCCTCACTGCTCAGGCTAGAGCTGCTCAGCAACATGGCAGCCAGCATCCCCCAGAGTGAGTGATTTGAGAGAGAGATAGGGAGAGAACAACCAAGGCAAAAACTCCAGAGCCTTTTATTGCCTTATCTCAGGAATGACCTACCTGTGCCATATTCTGCTGGTCACACAGCCCGACCCCGGTACAGCATGGGAAGAGATTGTGTTTCCTACAGTCCTGGGAGGTGGGGATCATCGGGTGCTATCTTGGTGACTGGCTACCACAGGCAGGGAACCAGAGAGGGTGAGAACAGCCTTCAGACCGTAAAGGCAGGGAAAGAGGGAAGAAATGAGGACTGAGTAGTGCCGGGGTCCAGCCCCGGCAGGTCCAGGGAATTCGAAGCGTGGACGGCGTCGGCGTCTTAGAAGTGTTTATTTATTAATAGAAGATTAGATTAGGAAGAAATAGTGTAGTAGGAAAATTAAGTGGAGAAAAGAGGCTGAATAACTTGGTTTACGTGGAAAGCCAATAAAACCTCNTCGCCTTGCCCATCAGATTTCTGCCACGTGACCGTTTCACAGGTGGGATTCCCACGCTGGCTCCCGGCATCAGTAGGAAGAGTCCTAGGTCACAGAAGTTCCCATCAGGCCAATAGGGTGTCCTCCGGTTAGAGTACCCCGTTGGAGAAGCCCCATGTTTGCTGAAATGTGCCTGTGTTATACCCTCACCGTGCTCAGGCATTGGCTGGGAGCAGCCTAGGGCTGGGGGTGGGGGAAGGAATGGCCTCTGGGTAAAGGTGGTGGTGGACACAGAGGGGCAGAAGCAGGGTTGTGAGTCAGTTATGCTCTTGCAGCAGGAGAGCTGAGCAATGCGTTTTCATGGCTATCACAAAACCAAAGTGTCCCCACCCTGCCCCACAGACCACAAATGTAATCAAAGAAGCTGTTCTTCAAAATATGTGTGGTGGGCCCAGAGAGATGTGAGGCCAAGGGCCATGTAAACTACAGGCAAGTGATTTTCTTTTCAGAGGACAAATATTTTCTAAGTTTTGGCTCCGCTCTAGCTTGGAAAGACATAGCCTCTGTCTTCCTGGCATTCCCAGCAGAGCCAGCCTGACAGAAAAGCACATATCCAGGAGGGCTTCCTGTAGGAAGTGATGCCTTAGCTGAAACTTTTAAGACTATAGAGATTAGCCAGGCAAAGAAAGGAGAGGGCTCCCTGGCAGAGAGAGAACACGGTGAGGCCTGTGCAGCCCTGACAGCCAAGACAGTCTGCAAATCCCCTCACCAGGGACACACACTTGTCATGTCCTAGAGGAGCAAAAGGTCTCAGGCCAGTTTGGGTAGTGTTCCTGACCGTAGCACAGCCAGGAGGACAATGTGACACAGATGATCACAGCTAGTGAGGCAGAGCCAAGAGTGGGGTCTGAGGGGCGAGTTGAGGATGGCTCAAGAGCAGAAGCTGGAAAGATGCACAACAGACTGGGAAGTTAAGTGAAGGTGGCTCAAGGCAGGCTGCAGGTGATGCAAAGTCTGCGAGGTCCATTGAGCCCTGGTGCCGGGGGCCAGGGATACACATGAGCACCAGTCCACAAAGCACCCAGGTCCAGCGAGTCACTAAGTAAGAGAAATGGAGGGGACGTGAGAGGTGGTGAGTCGGGGCTGAGGCTGGGGAGCAGCAGAGGCTGGCAGGAGCGTTCACCTGTCTCCCCCTGGGAGGGACCACACACACGGGAGCAGGTATGCAGAAAACAAGTGTTGACTCGTCCTGGGTGCCCAGAGTGACAACCAGCAATTTAAAAAGCTTGAGAGTAGACAGGAGGTAGGGAACGAAAGATGGCTTTGAGGCTGTACCAGAGGAGGAACCCATGGAGATGGCAGAGTCTTTGAAATGGGGTGGAAGAGGCAGAAACGGGTGGAAAGAAGGGCGAAAGGACACAACAAAGACATAGAGTGAGAGCAGGGTGGCAACAAGTATTGGAAATGGGCTGGTTGTCAAGGCGCTTCTGTGCCCAAGTTCTTGTACGTTGGAGTCACATCACATCCAGGAGGGAGCGACCCCTCCCTAACCTCCCTCTTGGATCTGGGAAGGGGGCACTGGAGGGTGGGAGGCGTGGGAGCAGCTACAGGGCTTGGGGGATGTAGGCAGAGAACGGATGCCTCCTCGAGGGCCCCGCAGAGCACATGAGGAAGCTGCCCTCGGGTCCTCCCTGGTGGGCCAGCGGTTAAGACTCCTACGTCTCACATGCCCCGACTAAAGACCCAGCACAGCCACATTTATAGATACATATTTTTAAAAGAGAGAGAGAAAGCCTATGCTCTATGCTCTCCAGGAGAACCTGCTTAACCCTCCCTCATGACAGTCCTTGGGAAGAGAATTACTGTCCTATGTCACCCAAGAGGAGACTGAGGCTCAGAGAGGTCTACATGGGCGCTTCCCAAAATGTAGTCCACAAGCTCTTCCCCCTCACCATGAGGTAAAAACAGGAATTGAGAGGAGGTATCTACCGACTACCCTGGTGGCTCAGACAGTAAAGCATCTGTCTACAATGTGGGAGACCTGGGTTCAATCCCTGGGTAGGGAAGTTCCCTAGAGAAGGAAATGGCAACCCACTCCAGTACTTTTACCTAGAAAATCCCATGGACGGAGGAGCCTGATGTCCATGCGGTTGCAAAGAGTTTGACACGACTGAGCAGCTTCACTTTCTATAGTCTTCCCTGGTGGTTCAGATGGTAAAGAATCCGCCTACAATGCGGGAGACTCAGATTCAATCCCTAGGTCGGGAAGATCCCCTGGAGAAGGGAATGGCTAACCATCTAGTGTCCTTGCCTGGAGAACTCCATGGAGAGAGGAGCCTGCATGGCTACAGTCCATGGGGTCGCAAAGAGTCAGACGTGACTCAGCAACTAACACGTCCACTTTTTTCACATTTTGACAGAGAAGCTGTTTGTTTTTAGATTTTTGCTAAGGTATGCTGCTGCTGCTGCTGTCGCTTCAGTCGTGTCCGACTCCGTGCGACCCCATAGACGGCAGCCCACCAGGCTCTCCCGTCCCTGGGATTCTCCAGCCAACAATACTGGAGCGGGTTGCCATTTCCTTCTCCAATGCATGAAAGTGAAAAGTGAAAGTGAAGTCGCTCAGTCGTGTCCGACTCTTAGCGACTCCATGGACTGCAGTCTACCAGGCTCCTCCATCCATGGGATTTTCCAGGCAAGAGTACTGGAGTGGGGTGCCATTGCCTTCTCCGTTNCCCGTCCCTGGGATTCTCCAGGCAACAACACTGGAGTGGGTTGCCATTTCCTTCTCCAATGCATGAAAGTGAAAAGTGAAAGTGAAGTCGCTCAGTCGTGTCCGACCCTTAGCGACTCCATGGACTGCAGTCTACCAGGCTCCTCCATCCATGGGATTTTCCAGGCAAGAGTACTGGAGTGGGGTGCCATTGCCTTCTCCGTTGCTGAGGTATAGTTGATTTACAGTGCTGTGTTAGTTTCAAATATACAGCAAAGTGATTCGGTTATACATATATATAAATATTTATTTTTTTTAACATTCTCTTCCAGTTTAGATTATTACAAGGTAGTGAGTATCTTGTGATTTGTTCCCTGTGCTATACAGTAGGTCCTTGTTGGTTGTCTATTTTATATATAGTAAATGGCTTCCCAGGTGGCACTAATGGTAAGGAACTCACGTGCCAGTGCAGGAGACATAAGAGATGTGGGTTCAATCCCTGGGTTGGGACGATCTTCTGGAGGAGGGCATGGCAACCCACTCCAGTATTCTTGCCCAGAGAATCCCCATGGACAGAGGAGCCTGGCGGGCTACAGTCCATAGGGTCGCAAAGAGTCAGACACAACAGAAGTGACTTAGCATGCATGCATATTATACCCCTAGTACTTATTTATATTATAACTGGAAGCTTGTATCTTTTGGCTGCCTTCATTCAATTCCCCTTTTCTCCATCCCTACCCCCACCTCTGGTAAACATAAATCTGATCTTTCTTCTGTGAGTTTGTTTCTGAAGTATAGTTGACCCACAACACTATGTCAGTTCCTGGTGCCCATGTAGCTCAATATTACTTCAAAATAATCATCACTGTAAATCTAGTTGCCATCTGTCAGCATACAAAGATGCTACATTATTATTGATTATATTCCCCATACTTTACATTTCATCCCCGTGATTCACTTATTTTGTAACTAGAAATGTGTGCCCCTTATTCTCCCACACCTATTTCTCTCATCCCCTCTCCCTCACCCTCTCCTCTGGCAGCCACCCATTTGTTCTCTGTATTCATGATTCTGATTCTGTTTAGTTATGCTCATTTGTTTTGTTTTTAAGAGTCCACATATAAGTGAAATCATAAAGTATTTGTCCTTCTCTTTCTTATTCCACTTAGTATATAATACCTTCTAGGTCCATCCGTGTTGTCACAAATGACAAGATTTCATCCTTTTTATGGCAGAGTAATATTCCACCTTGTATGTGTGTCTTCAGCACATCTTCTTTACTGATCCGTCTGTTGAGGGGCACTTCTACAAGAAGTGCATTTTGCATTTCTACAAGATGCTCATCTTTTGTATTTCTTCCCTGAGTCCTAGAATTAGTCTTTTCTCCAAAGAGCTAAAGCTCCTTTTTATTGGAAAATGGCATTAGAAACCAAGATCTTGATGCTAGGTTTGCCCATTGCTACTACAGTATTTCTCAGCTGAAAAAACAAGGAAATACAGGTATATACTGACCCACATGCATACATATATACAAATATTTTGTATAGAATCATCCGTATCTATATGAAGCTAAACATGAACTCGTGCTGATGTCTCCAATGCCAATCCATTTCCACAGATCAATCTAGCTTCTTCCTCTGCTTACCTGTAACCTCCCATTCCTACCTCTCACCTGGTTGCTGGCATCACTGTTTACTTTATTGCTCAATGCCAGTGTGCATCAGAGTTTTTTTTTTGTTTGTATGTGCTAAACTCGTCTACAGGGTTCCTCATGCCAGCCCCGCTTCTTCCACCCGCTTTAGTGAGATGGTCTCACACATTTGTAATACAGTTAGATTGTTTTGCCACGTTCTGCATTCTGTCCTGGGGTTCCTGACCTCCTAAATGGCTACTTTTTCATTTGCTCTTTGTGCTGCAAAGTGTGCTGCCGTGTGCTAGTGTCATGTATGCAAACCGTATCACACAAAACAGTCTCACTGCCCTAAAGAACCCCAGGGTTTCAGCTACTCAGCTCCTGCCCCTCCTTTCCATTCCCCTTAGCGATCACTGATCCTTTCATCACCACTCTAACTGTGCCTTTTGCAGAAAGTATTGTATAAAAATATTGATGATGGGGACTTCCCTGGTGGCCCAGTGGTTAAGAGTTCACCTGCCAATGCAGGGAATATGTCATTTTGTGCATGCACTTGGCCCAGTGTGAAAATAAGAAATCTACACCAAAAGAAGACTAGTGATTAACATGAAGGGTAACCTGACCTTCATCTCCGTGGGCACAGACCGAGGACCATGAGCGGGGTCCCTTGGATGGGCCAGAAGAAGAGCATCTTGAGGCTGAAATGGCTTCTCTGTGTGGGTAATTCCACCTGAGACCTCTTTCCTGAGTTGAAAGCTGCAACTCTCCCCTGGGCATTTCCCCCCGATATCTTTCAGAAACTCCAAATTCACCTCTCCCAAACCAAGCATTGTATCCCAAACCTGCTCTTTTTCTTTTTCTTATTGAGATAAAATTCATCATTTTAACCATTTTAAAGTGTGCAATTTGGTGGTTTTAGTAGATGTACCGTGTTGTGCAACAATCACCACTAATTCCAAAATGTTTTATCAGCTCCCCAAACAACTTTGTATCCCTTAAGAAGTTGCTCCCCATTCCTCTCTCCCCCAACCCCCAACAATCATTTATTTCTATAGATTTGCCTATTCTCTGGCCATCACACATAAATGGAACCACTCAAAATGGGTCTTCTGTATCTGACTTCTTTCACTTAGCATAAAATTTCAAGGTTCCTTCACACATGCATCAGTGCTTCATTTCTTTCTATTGTTGTTCAGTCACTCAGTTGTGTCTGACTCTTTGCGACCCCATGAACTGCAGCAGGCCAGGCTTCCCTGTCCTTCACTATCTCCTGGAGTTTGCTCAAACTCATGTCTATTGAGTCGATGATGCCATCCAACCATCTAGTCCTCTGTCATCCCCTTCTCCTCCTGCCTTCAATCTTGCCCAGAGCCAGGGTCTTTTCTAACAAGTTGGTTGTTTGCATCAGGTGGCCAAAGAATTGAAGCTTCAGCTCAGTTCGTCCAATGAATATTGAGGGTTGATTTCCTTTAGGATTGACTGATTTGATCTTGCAGTCCAAGGGACTCTCAAGAGTCTTCTCCAACACCACAGTTCAAAACCATCAATTCTTCTGTGCTCAGCTTTCTATATAGTCCAACTCTCACATCCATATATGACTACTGGAAAAACCATAGCCTTGACTAGACGGACCTTTATTGGCAGTGTCTCTGCCTTTTAATACACTGTTTATGTTTGTCATAGCTTTTCTTCCAAGGAGCAAGCGTCTTTTAATTTCATGGCTGCAGTCACTAACCGCAGTGATTTTGGAGCCTATGAAAACATAGTCTGTCACTGTTTCCATTGCTTCTCCATCTATTTGCCATTAAGTGATGGACAGGATGCCATGATCTTCATTTTTTGAATGTTGAGTTTTAGGCCAGCTCTTTCATTCTCTTCTTTCACTTTCATCAAGAGGCTCTTTAGTTCTTCTTCAATTTCTGCTGTAAGAGTGGTATCATCTGAATATCTGAGGTTATTGTTATTTCTCCTGTCAATCTTGATTCCATCTTGTGCTTCATCCAGACTGGCATTTCGCATGATGTACTCTGCATGTAAGTTAAACAAGCAGAGTAACAATGTACAGCCTCAAGGCTGTACTCCTTTCCCAATTTTAAACCAGTCTGTTGTTCCATGTCTGGTTCTAACTGTTGCTTCTTGATGTGCATACAGGTTTCTCAGGAGAAAGGTAAGGTGGTGAAGCATCCCCATCTCATTGAGAATTTTCCACAGTTTGTTGTGATCCACATAGTCAAAGGCTTTAATATAGTCAATGAAGCAAAAGGAGATGTTTTTCTGGAATTCTCTTGCTTTTTCTATGATCCAATGGAATTTGGTAATTTCATGTCGGTTTCTCTGCCTTTTCTAAATCCAGCTTGTATGTCTGGAAGTTCTCAATTCACCTACTGCTGAAGCCTAGCTTGAAGAATTTTGAGTATTATCTTGCTAGCTTGTGAAATGAATGAGTGTAATTGTGTGGTAGTTTGAACATTCTTTGGCATTGCCCTTCTTTGGGATTGAAATGAAAACTGACCTTTTCCAGTCCTGTGGCCACTGCTGAATTTTCCAAATTTGCTGACCTATTTAGTGCAGCACTTTAATAGCATCCTCTTTTAGGATTTGAAATAGCTCAGCTGGAATTCCAATTCCATCACCTCAACTAACTTTGTTCATAGCAATGCTTCCTAAGGCCCGCTTTAACTCACACTCCAGGATGTCTGACTCTAGATGAGTTACCACACTATTGTAGCTATCCAGGTCATTAAGACCTACCTTTTTTGTATGGTTCTTTAGTGAATTCTTGCCACCTCTTCTTAATCTTTTCTGCTTCTGTTAGGTCCTTGCTGTTTCTGTCCTTTATTGTGCCCATCTTTGTATGAAATATTCCCTTGGCATCTCCAATTTTCTTGAAGAGATCTCTAGTCTTTCCCATTCTGTTGTTTCCTCTATTTCTTTGCTTTCATCACTGAGGAAGGCTTTCTTATCTCTTCTTGCTATTCTTTGGAACTCTGCATTCAGTTGTATATCATGCAGTTATACACCATGAGACCATTAGAAAGAATGAGATAGCTCCAAATATATTGACTTGGGACAATTTCCACAACGTGGGAAAGAAGCAAGATCTGAAACAGTGTTCTGGGTGATGCTGTCCAGGAGAAACATAACACAAGCCACACACATAATTTTAATTTCTAATAGCCACATTAAAAGTAAAAAGAAACAGGTGAAATTAATTTTAACAACATAATTTATTTAACCCAATATATAGCTAAGGTAATATCATTTTAACATAATATGAAAAAAGTATTAACCAGATAGTTAAGTTTTTTCTCAGACCACCACTCAGTGAAATTCAGGTGTGGGTGTGTGCTTAGTCGCTAAATCGTATCCAACTCTTTGTGACCCCATGGACTATAGCCTATCATTCTCCTCTGTCCAGGGGATTCTCCAGGCAAGAATACTGGANGCAGGGTGATGCTACTGTAATCTAGGGTCCACACTGGCACACCTCTGAGAGGAAAAAGGTATGCCACTAGCAATACACAGAGGTAAGGGGTATAAACAGGGATGTGCCAGAGGTCCTGGGATGGCCACTCTGCTCACTGCAGGCGGAGGGCGGCAGAAGCACTCTCTGAGAGGATTGCCCAGGGTGGCCAGGATGCAGAATCAGGTGGGCTGTGGACATCAGGCAAAGTTCTGAGCAGTCATGTGGCTTATTCAGGTGACTCTGACTCTCATCTTGGCTGCATTCTCAGGACCCAGGTTGGCAGCCAAGGGGAGTATTTATGTAACAGGAAGCTATGTGGGTGCTGGGATCACCAGATCTGAACCTGGATTCCAGTGCCTTTGCTTTCCTGTGGCTTTAGGAAAATTCCCTAACCTTCCTGAGACTCAGTTTCCTTGTCTATAGAATGGGACTAAGAAGTTCCAGTTTATGGGTAACTATTATCTAAGCTAAGGCCAATGAAAGTGCTTAGGTGCTTGATGAAGATGGTGTTTGTCTTTGGGGTGGGGTTGATATGTGGGTGGGACTGGGGTCATCAAGGTGACATTAATTAAGTGTCAAAGCCAGGTTTTCTTGGCTGGGGTAAATCCCTGACTGGCTGGTGGCTTTCTCCTGTGAGCATATATACACTCAGGAGCACTAGCCTGGGAGACAGATCCCAGTCCTAGGCTGAGGTCTGCTGTTGGAGACTCTGGGAAATAAAGGGTGGCAGGTGGATGGGGAAGAAAACCAGAACCTGAAGTTCCATCAAACCAGCATGGAATTTTCCTTCTGTTTCCCTTTGGCATCTCTGGGCTTGGAGTATGACAGCTTACCTGGAGCTGTGGTCAGAAAGAGCTCCCAAGAAGCTCTCTACTGCTGGTCAAAGGAGAAGAAAGGGGACTCCTGTGGGTTAGAGTGGGTGAAAGACATGTACATTTTCTGTGGTTTTTTCACTCTCTTCCACCCCAGTTCCCCAGCAAACCTATGGCAGCAGTGGCAACAACTGGACAGGTACCTAAACTCCAGGGGAGAGAAAGCTTCTCCCTGACCAGGGACTCTGGCCTCCAAAGTATGCAGGAACCACACTGCTTTCCCCAGTCCTTCTGTATTCTCTGTTTGCATGGTCAGAGGTGGTTGCCATCATGTGAAGTGTTGGGTAGGGCAGGGAAATTAAAGCCCTGGCTTTTTAGCCAGAGAACCTGGAAGGAAGGCCCCTGGGAACCAGAAAGTGCTGAGGAGTTGGTGAGGAGGGGAGGCTCCAGAAATCAACCCTATAAAATTGTAGAGGAACTCCTGGGCTCATATCCAAACTATATATGCCTGGATCCTTCCCTAAACAGCACACCAAAGGAAATNTAGCCAGAGAACCTGGAAGGAAGGCCCCTGGGAACCAGAAAGTGCTGAGGAGTTGGTGAGGAGGGGAGGCTCCAGAAATCAACCCTATAAAATTGTAGAGGAACTCCTGGGCTCATATCCAAACTATATATGCCTGGATCCTTCCCTAAACAGCACACCAAAGGAAATAAACAGTCTGCCACCCAGGTTCCAAACTGCCCCCGAGGTGATGCTCACATGGTCAGATCTGAGTAGCATTACAAAGCACCAGCAAAGTCTTGAAAGCTGAAGTGACATTGGAACCACAGCTCACAAGGCAAGTAGGAATTTGTAACTGCATATCAGTTGCCTGCTCAAACAAACAAAACCAACATCCTCCATAAGCATTAAACAAGACTAGAGCTCACAACATAATATTCAATCAAAACAAAAAGTTCACTGCATGGCCCCAACATGATGAATGGGCTACAGGCAGCCCAAGGGCTGCTTGGTTTAAGAGAGTAGGGATGGGTGGAGCAGTAAGGCCAGGACCAAACAAGTGGCTTTGGCCCCAGAACCCTCAGTTCTGCTGCCCTGAGGTCTATATGCGTTGAAATCTGCCCAGTTCTTCCTAGACCAGCCACCCTAGCTCCCCACTCAGAACCTGGCTCTGCTTGCCCTCCCCCTCACTATCATATTTGCTTAACCAGCTCCTCAATGAGCCTCTTCCAATATAAGCTGCCTGTGAGAAGGGACTGGTGGTTTCTCTCTCTCTCTGCAGTGTTCTGCACACNTTCTTCCTAGACCAGCCACCCTAGCTCCCCACTCAGAACCTGGCTCTGCTTGCCCTCCCCCTCACTATCATATTTGCTTAACCAGCTCCTCAATGAGCCTCCTCCAGTATAAGCTGCCTGTGAGAAGGGACTGGTGGTTTCTCTCTCTCTCTGCAGTGTTCTGCACACGGCAGGAGGCACAGAAGGAGGACTCACCTCCAACTAAGGCTGGAGAGATGGGGAAGCAAAAGTGAACAAGTAACCGATCACACAGCTAGAAGCCCTGAGGTGTGACTCCCTCACAGTAGCTCACTTCCATTTCAAGAGCAGGAAATGGATGCTCTTGAGAGAGTCAAAGACGGGCCGAGGCTGCATGTGAGAAGCAGAGCTGGGATTCAAATTAGGGCTTCTGCTTATAACCTGGGGCCCTTTAGATGGAGAAGACAAGAGGGACAAGGGAGAGGAGCACAGAAGACAGCTGTGGGCAGAATTAAAGCATCTGTCTCCTCCTCCCAGGATTGGAACCCTGTCTAACAGAGGCAGGGGATAAGGACCCTCTTCCAACCCTCCTCTACAGTCTGTGAAACTCAGGACTAGGGAAGGACTGGGACTTGCCTAAGGTCATACAACCAGCGGCAGAAACACTTGCTATCCTGAACTTTCTATATTTCTGGAGAATTCAGTGCTATACGGCTTCTATAAATTTCATTAATGAGTACAGGTCAAGAAAAGAAAGGTGCCTATATTTAGATATCCTTAATAAATAATTTGCTGAAATAACATAATAGGTAATTATGACTTTTTAAAGGAATGCATCAGATGAAATGCAAAGCACTGGGAGGAGTTGGTTAAATAGTAATAGATTTAGCACAACTAGCTTTGACAGTAAGAATTATAAAAGAAAAGTGGGAACTACTTCTATACTCAACCAAAGGGGAATGATTAAAAATATTTGGCACATGTACTCAGTGAAATTGGAGGAGGAAATGGCAGCCTACTCCAGTATTCTTGCCTGGAGAATCCCATGGATAGAGGAGCCTGGTAGGCTACAGTCCACGGGGTAGCGAAGAGTCGGACACGACTGAGTGACTTCACTTCACTTCACTTCACTCAGTGAAATATGTTTATGAATCTAGGATGAAGTGAAGTGAATACAGTAAAAGCCAGAAAAACAAAAACACCACCACGACGTTTAGTACCGGTTGTATTCAAGTGTCAGGCTACAAACGAGCTGAAGATTCTATTTTCCTAGGTTCCAGAAATTCTGTAATGAAATCATTCTTTTAGCAAAGGAAGAAAATATTTTATTTGGGTGGGGAGGAAGCCACTATTTTGTTTTCGCAGGAGGACAATAGCTGGAACAATAGCTTATCTGATTTTGAGCAACTTCCATGCCTGGTAACCCGTTTCTGCTTTGCTCATAGTCCATATCTCTAGCTCCTAGCACAGTGCCTGATACACAAGAAGAAGGCAGGAAATATTAGTTGGTGAGGAAATGACTGGATGGGCGGATAGATGGGTGAAGACGTATTTGGAAAGATTTAACACTTGAAACTTAACACAATGAAAGCAAATAGGAAATCCAGTTGACAAGCTCTCCTGGAGCACAGAAGGAAGAGCAAGGTACAGGTCTGCTCGCTGGAACTTAAAACCTAATCACTGAGGGACTTCCCCGGTTGTCCCATGTCTAAGACTATACAATCCCATTGCAGGTAGCCTGGTCAGGGAACAATCCTGCAGCCCACAACTGAAGATCATCCAACAGCTAAGACCTGGCACAGCCAAATAAAAATATCAATAATAATAAAATTTAAAAAAAATTTTAAACCTAATCACAAAGACAAAACCATCCCTTGAGGCCCCTTGACCAGCATTTCCTCTGGTCTCTCCCCTGCTTCTCCACACCCCTGTCCAGCTACCGTTTTCTACCACATGAGGCTTATGTGATTTCACGTCTTTATTTCTCCTAACTTTCCTCTTCTGTGTTTGGCAACTGCTCATCCTTCAAGGTCCACACATTTCTTCAATTGTTCGATTGTGGTGCTAGGGCTCCTTGTCTCTGTCACATCAGAACTCTGGGCTCCATCTCCCCTCATTTACTGTGAGCCTTTAAGAGCCTGGTAACCATTCCAGAGGGCAGCTCACACAGATGGGACCCCTGCAAATGAACCATAGGGGTGGGGCTGCGGCCATGGGCGTGCAGAAGAGGTAGCCTGGGCTGGAGGGTCCTGGAAGGACTTTGGGGAGGCAGCACGTCTGGAGGGGTGGCTGCCGTCAGCCGGACTACAAGACGTCTGCACACAGGGGCAGTGCCAGCCTGGCAGGGATGGCAAAAGTAACAGGCAAGGGGCTAGCTGCTCCTCCAGAAAGGGAGGATAAAGACCCCCGAGAAAAGGAAGAGTCAGGACAGAAGGTGCTCGTGTGTGTGTGTGTGTGTGTGTGTGTGTGTGTGTGTGTGTGTGTGT
>SJYA01000375.1:2625101-2700109 GCA_006410615.1 Neotragus moschatus
GTGTGTGTGTGTGTGTGTGTGTGTGTGTGTGTGTGTGTTTGTGTGTGTAGGGAGAGCCAGGCTCACTTCACATGCTTAGAGACAGGAGAAGGCAGAAAACAGGATTCCTAAGGCCAGTGAAACTAAACGGTGGGAGAGGAGGTCAAACAATATGGCAGGTCAGACAGCAGAAAAGCAACAAACCAGTTAAAAAACGGATGACCAACAGGCACAGGAAAAGATGCTCAGCGTCACTGATGCAAATCAAAACCACCTAGTCCTCATTAAGATGGCTACCATTTTAATAAATAAATAAATTTTGTTATGTGTATTTTACCATAGTAAAAAAAATTGGGGGGAATTCCTTGGCCGTCCAGTGGTTAGGACTCTACTTTCACTGCCAAGGGCCGGGTTCAATCCCTGGTCAGGGAACGAAGATCCCACAGCTGTGTAGCATGAACAACAACAAAAAAAACTGTATAACAAAAAAACAGTTTAACAGAAAGCCATTTTCCAATAGAACAGAAGTCAAAAAAAAAAAAAAAAAGCCAGCTACAATCTTATCACGAAGAAATAGTCAATTTTAATATTAATCAAATATCAATTGCACATTCTTTTAAGGATGGTTTGATAGGCTGTGTTGTATCCTATTCTTTGGAGGAAATAAAATATGCTCAACGAATCCCTTATTATTGAACATTTTGATGGCTTCCAATTGTTAACTATTATAAACGATGTTATGATTAAATTCCTTGTGTATATTTTTTAAATGAATGGTTTATTCAGAGAAGCAGAGAAGGGAGGCATTCGAATGGGTGATGGGTCATGGGGAGAGCAGGGCAGGGAGCACAGTCCATGTTGGGAGAGGACCAAGGGCTGGGGAGCCAGCTGAGCAGTGAGAGCAGAGCTTGCCTTACTTCAAGCCTTCACACAGCTGAGCATGTCCAAGGATCCCCTGGAAATGTTGCTAGAAAGGAGATTCCAATTCAGGAGGTCAGGGTGGGCCCAGGCTCTGCATTTTGAGCAGGCTCCCAGGTGAAGCTGACACTGCTGGACCTACCTTGGGCCACCCTTGAAGTAGCAAGGATAAGGACACCCTTAGGATAAAGGGTGAACACACAGGGTACAACCTGTGGTAATGGAGATATTTCCCTCAGCATTCGGCTTGTAAAAACTCCACCTGATCTCCATTTCATAAAGACCTGCAGGAGAAGGGGATTCTGTGCACCTGATGCCAGAGCCAAAGAGGGGGAAGCCATGCCTCCCAGAGGCGGCCGCAGGAACAAAGTCAGAAACCTCCAAGGGACAGCTGCAGAAAGGAGAGCTGGACCCGTGGGAATGTCCCCGCCTGCAAAGTGGGTGGATTTCTGTTTAGCTTTTAATCGTGGAACGGTTCATTCACTCTCTTAAGTAGACGAGCCCTCTTATTCCAACACTAAGTTATACAGTTATCAAGTCATGGCCCATTTCCTCCAACCATCTGGACCATTCTCAACAGATTCAGAAATATTTTAAAACAAAGCTCCAAAATAGAAATCCTTTCTTTTAAAGCATATAGCCTTTTTTTTTTCTATTATTCAAAAAGATATATGCACCCCTCTGTTCATAGCAGCACTATTAACCATAGCTAAGACATGGAAACAAACTAAATGTCCATCTATAAATGAATGGATAAAGATGTGATACATATACACAGTGGAATAAGAAAGGACACACAAAAAAGAATGAAATAATGCCATTTGTAGAAACGTGGAGGAAGTAGAGGTTATCATACTAAGTAAGTCAGAAAAAGAAAGACAGCCATATGATATCACTTATATGTGGAATCTGAAATTGGACACAAATGAACCTCTCTATGAAACAGAAACAGACGCACAGACCCAGAGAACAGACTTGGGGTTGCCAAGGGGGAGAGGGTGGGGGGAGGAAGCAAATGGGAGTTTGAGGTTAGCAGATGCAAACTATTGTGCATAAAATGGATAAACAGCAAAGTTCTACTGTGCAGTGCAGGAACTATGCTCAATATCCTGGGATAAACCATACTGAAAAGAATAGGAGAAAGAATGCATATATATATGTATAGCTGAATCACTTTGCTGTACAGCAGAAATTAAGACAGCATTGTAAATCAACTATACTTCAATTTAAAAAGAAATGAAAAAACATAGGTTTTGTTTTAATAAGGGGAACAAATCTTTCTGAAAACTCATTTAGCAATATCTGTTAAAATAATTTGTTACAAAATGAAAATGTTAGCAAAGTAATGTGTTAATAGAGAACTTCTATTTCTGCTTCCACAGAATGTAAAATATGCAGTGTTTAAATATCCTTTGAGAAGATGCATTTAAGATGTGGAAAACTGGTGGCGTCAAATGGCAGGTAAAAAATGTCAGCTACGTAAGAATATAAGCCAGATAACCTTATTTTTATAAAACCACAATGCAGACATATATGTGCACAGGAAAAAATATATCAAAATTTCAAGTGGTTCTGGGTAATTTTAATTTTCTCATTGTGCTTTTCTGAATGTTTCAATTCAACAGTAAGTACATATGACAATCATAAAAACAGTGTTAAAAAATACAATGATGGAAGAGATCATAGGCAAAATATTCTCTGATATAAATCATACCAGTGTTTTCTTAGGTCACTCTTCCAAGGCAATAGAAATAAAAACAAAAATAAACAAATGGGACCTAATCAAATCTTCAAGCTTTTGCGAAGGAAAAAGGAAATCATAAAGAAAACAAAAGGACAACCTACAGAATGGAAGAAAACGTCTGCTATCTAACAAGGGCTTAAATTCCAAAATATACAAGCAACTCATGTAACTCAACAACAACCAAAAAAACCCAGTTGAAAAATGGGCCGTAGATCTAAATAGACATTTCTCCAAAGAAAATATACAGATCACCAACAGGCACATGAAAAGATGTTCATAATCACTATCACTCAGTTCAGTTCAGTTCAGTCGCTCAGTCGTGTCTGACTCTTTGTGACCCCATGAATCGCAGCACGCCAGGCCTCCCTATCCATCACCAACTCCCGGAGTTCACTCAAACTCACGTCCATCCAGCCAACTCATCCTCTCTTGTCCCCTTCTCCTCCTGCCCCTAATCCCTCCCAGCATCAGAGTCTTTTCCAATGAGTCAACTTCACTATTATTAGGGAAATCCAAATCAAAACTACAATGAGGTATCACCTCACATCCATCAGAATGATCATCATTAAGAAGTTTACATATAACTAAATGCAAGAGAGGATGTGAAGAAAAGGGAACCTTCTTATATTGTTGGTGGGAATTTAAGTTGGTATAGTCACTATGGAGAACAGAATGGAGTTTCCTTAGAAAACTAAAAATAGAATTACCATATGATACAACAGTACCACTCCTGGGCATATATCTGAGCAAAACTAAAATTCAAAAAGATACTTGTACCCTTGTGTTCATAGCAACACTATTCTCAATAGCCAAGACATGGAAACAAGCTAAATGTCCATCGACAGAAGCCTGGATAAAGAAGATGTGGTACATATATGCAATGGAATACTACTTAGCCACAAAAATAGAATGAAATAATGCCATTTGCAGCAACACGGATGCAACTATAGATTATCACACTAAGTGAAGTATGTCGGAAAGAGAAAGACAAATGCCATATGATATCACTTATATGTGGAATCTAAAATATGGCACAAATGAACCTCTCTACAAAACCAAAACAGATTCACAGACATAGAGAAGAGACTTGTGGCTGCCAAGGGGGCTGGAGGATGGGGGAAGGATGAACTGGGAGTTTGGGATTAGCAGGTACACACTATTATGAGTAAACAGCAAGGTCCTACTTAACACAGGGAACTCTATTCAATATCCTGGGATAAATCATAATGGAAAAAATATTTTAAAATATAAATTAGAAAGGATGGATGTGTATGTAAAACTGAGACACTTTGCTGTACAGCGGAAATTAATACAACATTGTAAATCAACTACACGTCAACACAAAATAGATACAGTGGTGGTGTGGGCTTCCCAAAGGGCACCTGCATCCTCCCAGGACTTTTTCCTCCGCCCACAGCTTCCTCCCAGTTAGCCCAGAGTTTCCTAGGTTAGGGGTGAGCTCCTTCAAAGCCTCCCACTCAGTTCTTCTGCTTGGCATTAAATCCTAGCCGGCCCCTGTTTGGCTCCAGATGATTGGCGAGCCTATTTCTTCCCCAGTAGCTTCCCTGGAATGTCCTTTTAAGCACCCATGGGCCTGGGCCTGGAGTTTTTGGACTTGATTTGTTGGGCAATGACTTCACACAATCTTATCCCTTCATCTGACATTTGGCTCAAGAGACCGCAGTGTCACATGTTGCCAATAGGTGGTGCTGCCTAACACAAAAGCACTCTTGTCCAGGCGTTCTGAAGATGGATTTCAGATATCATGATGTAAAACTAATCATCACTTGCAAGGTTGTGCAGACACAGCATTGCCATGTAAAGGCAGGAGGACAACTCTACCACTTACCACGACCACTACCATCATTGCACAAGAACAGCCACTTCGATACCAATGTAGGAAGACAAAAATCTCAGGATAAAGACAATCATTGTAATGGAGTAGTACATTTTGAGAAAAAGTTGTTTGGTTCTTATTCTTAACATTGCACCTCAGGCCAGTGAAAACTTGACCCTAGACCAGCACAGGCCCTGGACTGGCCTTCAGAACCCCTGTTCTAGCCAAGGATTTAAGGAAATGGTAGCCTCTTCCATTTTCCAAGTTCAAATTTCTGTAAAAATCAATTTGCTTCAAGAACACCTTTATTTTCCCAGTGTGCAGTGAGACACCAGGCACTAGACCTTTGCTCACTCATGGCTGCAGTGAAGCGGCAAGTCACTTTAAAGCAGAGCCATCTCTCTCTTTTAAAAAAATTGTATTGAAATAAAGTACATTTACAATGCTGTATTTAATTTCTGCTGTAGAGCAAAATAATTCAATTATATATACATATATATAATTTTTAAGCATTTTTGATGTGGACTATTTTTAAAGTTTTTATTGAATTTGTTGCAATATTTTCTATTGTCTATGTTTTGGTTTTATTTCATTTTTTGGCTTTGAGGCATGTGGGATCTTAGTTCCCCGGACAGGGATCGAGTCTATACCCCCTGCACGGGAAGGTGACGTCCTAACCACTGGACCAACAGAGAAGTCCCCGTATACATATTTTCATATTCTTTTCCATTATGGTTTATCATAGGTTATTAGATACAGTTCCCTGTGCTATACAGTAGGACCTTGTTGGTTATCCCATCTCTCTTAAAGACCTGTGTACAGGTCTGACCGCATTATTCCTCTGCCACCTCCCTCTGTTACGTTACAGGACTCAGCATTTCACACCAGTGTCTTCATGTTCCAGCCCTAGGATCCACTCACTAGGATCACACGAGTCACTTCCAACCCACCCCAGACTTAACAAAAGGAGGAGTGCTAGCCTTGCCAACTGTTTTTCTCAGGACAGCCAGTTTGCATGCCCATAGGGTATGAGTGCAGTTTCCCACACCTACCATGCTGTCCTGTCCCTTCACCTTCCTGGCACTTACCTATTCCTCCCCATCAGGTCGGCACAGTGTCATCCTCCAGGGAGCCACCTCCTCTCTCATTCCAAGGCATCTAGCATGTAATGAGTACGCATCGTCTTGCTGGATGCCACAGTTCCCCTGGGCACAGACTGGCTTTTTAACTTGTCTCCCCTCTTCAAGGCTTGACACAAAGAAGGTATCCAGTGAATCCTCACTGATTTACTGACGCTCCATATTGGCAAACAAGCTTGGGTCAGCTCTTTCAGTATCTTCCTGAAGATCTCTACAAGAAACCCGAGAGATGCTGGCAGAAGCTGGCAGCCTGACCAGAGGCGAGAAAAATGGCAGGAAAACCTAGAATTCAGGGAGCTGCGTCTCTGGCAAGAAAAGTACATGGGTTCTCCTGACCCCCTGAGGAAACTCCAGATGCTTTGGTGTCCCCCTTATAAAATGTTACTCTGAAATGTATTAGCTCTGCCATCATTCACCAAAAAACATTTTTGGGGGGAGAGTGAAGTTGCTCAGTTGTGTGTGACTCCTTGCAATCCCATGGACTGTAGTTTACCAGGCTCCTCCGTCCATGGAATTTTTCAGGCAAGAGTACTGGAGTGGGCTGCCATTTCCTTCTCCCAGAAATGACGTTTTTTAATGGAGCTAAAATTGCCCATGATCTGTAACTAGAAGTGATTTGCTAGCAAAAAACAAATTGCTTCCAAATAAGAGGGTAGGTGAAAGAAGAGACTTGTACATTTAAGAGTTGTTCAGTGTATAATGCAAGCTATCAATAGGCAGGAACATGAAGAAACAGAATGCGTTATGATTATAGTTTACTGGTAATTCTCATGGCCAGTCACCTAGCAAAACGTTTCACCTACATGACTCCACTTAATCCTCACAACTGTTCTACAAAGTGGGAATTACACTCTTCCCCAGTTTAGACTCAGAGAAGTTAAGTCATTTTTCCAAGATTCAACAACTGAGAATGAAATCCAGGTCTAGTAGCAAGGCCCAAATACTTTTTCCCTTCCTATGACATGTTTTTTTCCTGGTGTGCTACAGTCCGTGGGGTCAGAGAGTCAGACACGACTGAGCAACTGAACTGACCTGACAATATATTTAATTTCTTTAAATTGCAGCTAAATATAATTTAATTCCTGCTTTGTGAATAGCATACTCAAAATACATTTGCAGCCGAAGGCTAAAGATCTCCTAGGGGGCCTTCTCCAGTCAACCTGGAGCCCCAGACATTAAGGAGAACAACTCAGGCACATCTTGAATTGCCTGTTTTTAATAAACCCAAGCCACCAGCTTACTTTATGACTTACCTCTTTTCCTTAAATTCAGATGATAATACGATAAAGCTCAAAAGGGTAAATTTCTTCTTTCACTAAATTCCTTAAAACCAGTAAGAAAGAGATTAATAATCTAATTTTTAATGGGTCAAAGCTATTAATAAGTAGCTCACAGAACCAACTTAGAGGCGTGCATTTTAAAACACACCATTTTCCATGTGTCAGACTGTCTAAAACTGACACGTGGTATCAGAAAGCTCTGACACCAGGTGGAAAGCTCTCACCACTGGTGACTGTGACACTGGGAAGACCCTCCTCTGTGAGGAGAAAGCTGGCAGGATCCCTCAGGAGCTGCGTACACTCTGGTTCAGGAGCACTACTTCTAGGAGCTCATCCTTCAGATTGCCTTGCAAGTGACGAATAACCCACATTCACCATTTACTGCTGCAATGGCTGGAACTGCAGAGGACTGGGAACAACCAAATAACTCACCATCCAAAAGGGCCTGGCTAAACAGAGAATGGTTTAGCCATATCCACGCAACCCTAGACAAGACTGGGGAAGCTCTTTCAGTATGGCTAAGGAGCTCTTCACAACACTTTAAGTGAAAAAAAAGAAACACACGGAAAACTGAGGATGAAGGCAGCCTCTGAAGAGGGGAGGTGAAGCTGGGGTGGGAAATCTTACTGTATACTCCTTAGTATCTTCTGAATTTTGGACCAAGTGAATTATTAGCTATCTAGAAAATTAAAATGCTTATACATATTGAGGCCTTCCATGCTTTAACAAACAAAAGGGCTTCCCAGATAGTGCTGGTGGTAAAGAGCCTGCCTGCCAATGTAGGAGAGACAAGAAACACGAGTTTGATCCCTGGGTTGGGAAGATCCTCTGGAGAAAATGACATGGCAACCCATTCCAATATTCTTTTTTTTTTTTTCCTTCAGTATTCTTGTCCAGAGAATCCCATGGATCGAGGAGCTTGGTGGGCTATAGTCCATAGGATTGCAAAGAGTCAGACATGACTGAAGTGACTTAGCACGTGCTAAAAAAATTTCTGGCTTAGGTCCAGCTAATTGAGTTACTTTACTCTGTCCTACAGTATATCCTGCCTCACAGAACTCCAGAGATAAAACTTAAGGGATACTGAATTAGGTGGGTTCTGTCCTCAGCCAGCCCAGGAAAGGGAGCAACTCCTTAGGGTCAAAGAGGCCTGTACTTCCTCTTCTTCATCAACAGATGGTGCTACAGGGCCTGCTGCCTGGGATAGGCGGCAGTGGCTTGGGGAGCCCTGGAACCTCAGGCAGCTGACAAAAGAAACAGGCAGACACAAATAAGTAACATAAAATAGAAACTAACTTTATTTCTCTGGAAGAAGCAGATATTCATAGCTGGGGCAGCAACTTTGGCGACAGACTGGTGGGAAAACACAGAACAGCAGAGGGGAAGAGCTGGGTCAAAGAGGAAGCACTGGTGTCCCTCCAGGGCAGCTGCCCCCTTGGTCTCCTTCCAATCCTGGGCCCTGGGGCCCTGGTCCCTGCCAGGGAACGAACTGGCACCCCAGCTCTGCTACCTGAGCCACCTCAGGCTATTTTCAGGCACAAGATCCTAAGACCGGCCAAGTCCCATAATACGTGCATGGTGAGGCCACAGTCTGTTCGACAGGGCTCCCTGGAAAGGGCCTAGCCCTGTGAAGGGCCCCCACCCACTCCCTGGTTCACCTCTCTGTATGGCCAACACATCCTCCCTGCCCAAGGTCAAGTCTGGCTTTCCCGCGGCAAGGCCTGGCCACACCCTTTAGCCACAGGCTCCACCAGGGACTAAAGCCCAGGGGCAGGACAGTTGCAGGGCCTGCTGAGGCCAACCCCAGCCTGCCTTCAAGAGGCTCCCTCATGCATCTTGGCTGGGGCACCACGGGCTCTAGAGCTGCAGGGTCAGCACTGGGGGAGCGAGGGACAGGCAGGGCATGGGTCCCAGCTTCCTGCTGCCGTGGCCTCGCTTTGCCACTGGGAGCCGTGGGTGCAGCAGGTCCTCCAGGCCTGGCAGGGAATCTCCCCACCCCCCTCAAGATGGACAAGCTTAAGTGATTCCTTCAGGGCAGATCCTCTGGCTCTTCAGGCATCTCAGCGCCTAAAGGATGGGAAACAATCAGAAAGCCTTCCATCAGCAGGGGTCAGTGCAAGAGGATGGAAGGTCCGGGGTGAGCAGGGACGAGAAGGCCTCTTGGTGCTGGCCAAAGGGCTTGAACATGGGTGGTTCTAGGCAATAACTTTGGAGTTTATCATCCTGGATGCCTTCTTTAATAAGCTAAATGTGTATCAATAACTGATGCAAATGAGTAAGAATAAGCACAAGGTAACGGTTAACATTCAGTGACAGCGTCCTGTGGGCCAGACGCTTGCTGTGTGGTATGACAGAGGCATCCCTCATTAATTCTTCTAAAAATTTCTAAGGTTGGAACTAACATGATACACGTTACAGATGAGCACCCTGAGAGATCAGGAAAGGAGCATAAGCTGACATCATATGTGAGCAGGGTGTTGGGCTCCCATCAGGCTGTCCTGCCAGGGGACTCTTGACACCCCACACCCCGCCAGCACCTCCTCCTAGGGAAGAAGTTTACTTTTGACTCAATAAAACTTTCATTGGTATTTACACTCTACATCAAGTTTGCTATTGATATACATCTATATATTTTGTCAGATTACATATACATTTTTTATAGGAAAAGTAATGGATTTATTAGACATTCCTTTAAAAAGGCATTAAAACTTTAGGTGTTATTTTAAACACAAATAGGAAATGAGGAGGTGAGAAGTATTTGTTTAAATTAATGGATCCTCAACTGCTGCTCGCTAGAGCCTGATTAGGAAGCAAGCCCCCTGCAACCAGAGTGGCTCCGATTCCTCTTACTCATTAGTTCATCTGAACAAAGAAGCTATGAAGTCAAGACAAATGTGCTTAGGAGAAACTGCTTTCCTCGAGAACTGCCTGTCTTGTGGGATTGAGACCCTCCTCCCTTCTGGCCTGGACCCCTGTGTCTGGCCGTGCAATGATGGCTACTCCCAGGGTGGCTGCTCCAGGAAGCTCGGGGACAGGAAGACGGCAGATGCAGGGTTTGCTCACTTGTGGTGGGCAGGGCCGCAGGAGCCCAGCAGGTGGCAGCCGGCCTGTTCTAGGTTCCAGTCGAACATCTCCAGCACGTTGTGGCACTCTCCTCGTGGCCGCAGACCCAGACCAAAGAGCTGCTCCACCTGGGGAGCAGAGGGTGCTGCCATGGGACACACTGGGGCAGAGGGGCGCTGGACCAGGGGGTGTGCTGGACCAGGGCGGGGCAGAGGAACGGGGTGGGGTAGGGAGGGAGAGAGGAGAGCCGCAGAACAGTCTTCAGGGTCCCTGAAAGCCAGAGTGGGCAGGAGGTGGTGGTACCTTCAGAAACTGGGCAGCCCTCTGCACGCTCCAGCTGTGGCTCTGCAGGGCCGCCTGGCACTCCTCTGTGGTCACCCCATGCACCATGGCCTGCAGCTGGGCACACCACCCCCACCCGTCAGCACCACTCGGGCCCCTTCCTCTGGGTCCCTTGGGCCCCCGCCCCTTCTCACCCTGCAGCCAGGCCCACTACTCACCATCTGGATCTTGTCTGCAGGCCGCCCAGCCTCTGGCCCGTCCCCGGGGTAGCCCCTCTGTGGCAGCCGAGCAGTGGCCCTCAGGGCGGATGGCCGGGCCCCTGGGTTGCTGTTGTTGCTGGAGAAGTTGGCCTTGGCGTCTGGGGCAGCCTGGGGCATTGGTCGAACAGTGGCAGTGGGGGCGGCTGGGGCTGGGGTGCTGGGAGGAGGCAGCAGCAGGGGCACCGGCATGGGGTCTGGCTCTTTGGGGCTCTGGGCCTCATGCAGGAAGCGCTGGTAGCGCTCCAGGTAGGGCGGGCGCTCAGGCAGCAGGTAGTAGTGGGTGCTGCTGACCTTCTTCCCATCTCGGACGATGGGCAAGATGCAGGGGCCGGCGCGCGGGCCAGGCGCCTGGATCACCTGGGGTGTGGCATACTTGGGGTCTGAGGCAAAGCTCTGGGTGGTGGGCATGGTCTTCCCAGGTGAGCTGGAGAGCCGGGGTGGCAGCGGGGAGCTGCCAGGTGGCACCAGGGGGCTGGGAGTCCTGGAGCCTTGTGGAGACAGGGGCTCCCGGGGAGGCACTCGGGGAGGGGAGGCAGGTCCAGGCCACAGGCCCATCTCCTCCTCGCCTGGGGGCGCTGGAGACAGCTCGCCACGCGAGCGCGTGGGCCTTGGGGGGATTGGCACCCGGGGGGGGACCTGGGGTTTGTCATCACCCCTGGGGCTGGGCGAGGGGACCAGAGAGCCAGCCGGGACCTGCAGCTGCTGCATGCATTCCTGCTGCAATGCCTGGAAGATCTCTGCGGTTTGGGCCGAGTTGGGTGGCTTGCCCCCACCCTGTGGTGGGAGGAACAGGTTGTCCTCCAGCGGGGGGAGGAGCCTCGCAGGCTCAGGCACAAAGGCATAGTTGGTCTCGCCCTGGCTGGGCTCAGCAGAGACCCCGGCGCCCACTAGGGTGCTGTTGATGGAGCAGACCTCGAAGTCATCCTCATCCTGGGCCACATCGTCGTAGGCGGGAGGCGGGGGCAGCGGGCGTGCATCCCAGTCCACCACAGGCGTGGGATGCAGGGGCCGGGGCAGGGCCCGTGTAGGGCTCTGCGGCGGGGTCTTGTCCAGCAAGGAACAGGCGTCCATGGCCAGCTGTGCCAGTGATGGGGCACAGGGCCGTGGGGCCGGCACAACAGGCTCCTCGCCGAAGTCGATGAGCGTGACCTCGCTGCCACCGCGGCTGGCCTTGGTGCCTGGCACCCGGGCCGAGGGCTTCGCGAGCCACAGCCCACGGGGCAGTCCTGGCTTTCGCAGGCCCAGCCTCTTGAAGTCGCTGGACAGGGGGTCTTGCTCCTCACTCACAGGGTCATAGGTTGGTTCTGTGATGGAAGGGAGAACCCCAACAGGGAGGCAGCGTCAGGCAGGTGGAAGGGGAAGACAGTCAAGTATCTCTACCAGCTTCCAATTCCCCAGAAGGGCAGCCCTCAGGCACCAGAATTCTCCATGCACACAGACCCTTTCCAAACAGGAGGGGAGAACCTGCTCTGGGGGCTGGCAGCCCTCCACAGGGGCCAGTGAGCCCCTGCCTCCATTGCAGCTAGAACAAGCAATACCCCACATCTGCCCGCTTCTGATACCCTCCCCATTGACGCAAGACCCCAA
The DNA here is from genome assembly GCA_006410615.1 of Neotragus moschatus. Taxonomy (NCBI): domain Eukaryota; kingdom Metazoa; phylum Chordata; class Mammalia; order Artiodactyla; family Bovidae; genus Neotragus; species Neotragus moschatus. Next base: position 2,637,191 of record SJYA01000375.1, read on the forward strand.
ATCCCTGTGGGCCCCTGGTTAGCAATCCCTACCCCGTTACAGCACACCATTAGTGCAGGCAGGGGCTATGGGCCATCTCCCACCGTCAAGGGCGACAGGAGCCATCCTTAGAGGGGACAGGGCTCCCAACAAACTGGCACGAAAGCCCAGACACAGCTTCTGCAAGTCCCGCAGGAAGTGAGGCAGGGCTGCACAATAGTGGGCAGAGGCGGGGGTGGGCACCAGGATCTTATTCCAGAAGCCTGGGCTCTTGGGGGGCGGGGAGAGAGGCAGGCATGCTGGGCCAGGTCAGCCGCAGAAGCTCACAGCACACGCCCACCTCCCCTCCCACCCAGCCAGCCGGCCAGGGCTCTGTACCTTCCAGAAGGAGAGGAGTGAGAGGAGAGAGGGGGCGGGGGCGGGGGCCAAGGCACCGGGAGCAGCCCCACTTACTCTGAGTGAAGATGGCAGGCTGAGGAGGGCGAGGTGGAGGCTCCCCTGCAGGAAAGGCCATGCGGAGTAGAAGGGCAGAGCAGGAGAGGAGCACAAGGGAGAGGAAGGCAGAGTGCGGAGGAGAGAGAGAGAGAGAGAAAGTGAACAGGGGGAGTGAACGCACACACCCAGCAGCGATGGGAAGCAATGGGGCGGCGGGATGGGAAAACTGTGTTCCGGCCCCACAGGCCCAGGATCTGGGAGATGGATGAGGCTCCCGGCCAAGGCGGAGCCTCGGGGGTGGCTTTGGCTCAGGAGAGGAGAGCAGGATTAGGGGGCAGTGAGGGGAGCCAGGCTCTGAGCATGGCAGGGAGGAGGAAAGCAGAGAGGGCAGGCCAGTGCTGGCCAGACTGACGATGCCCACCTCGGCGGATACCACTGCCTCTCACCGCCCGCCCCGACGCCCCGCCGGAGCCAGGGACACAGCTGTCCCCTGCAGCCCTGACCCAACCACCTCAGGGTGGCCCGAGGGGGCAGCGCCTCTTGCTCAGTCGCTGATGAGCTAGGGGACTACGGGTTGGGGGCCCTTACTTTTCACCCTGCCCAGATGCTGGGTGGGTCTGGATGCGCTCAGTTCCACGCTCAGCAGGTCAGGAGGGTCCATGGGGTTTCCCAGATACAGTCTGTGGGGAGAAAATCGGGTCAGAGATGGGGGCAGGTAGGGTGGTGGCAGAGAGGGCAGCCTGGGGAGTTGCTGGGCCTGTGCCCTGGCCTCAGGTAGAGGACAGAAGAGTCCTGTCCAAGCCCCTGGCGGATGTGGGTCTGGAGCATAGGACTTCTGCCTCCCAGGCGGTCCCTTCCAAAGATCCAGCAGTGACCAGGGGAGGGTGCCATGGAGAGGGGGCAGAGGAAGAACTCCTGAGCGTAGGCTGAAAAGCCTAGGATTGTATGGGCTCCAAGTACTCCCTGAAAGGGTAGAGCTGGCCCTCTGCAACACTCGAGGCACCCCCACCCCCGCTCAGCAGCCACCTGCTGCCACTCTCTTCTCTACTGCCAGGCCACACTGCCACAGCTGCCTCCTGCAGGGGGTCTGCAACCCCAGCTCTCTCAAGCCCTCCCCAGCTCTTGTGAGGCGAGAGCCCTGGCACCCTCCCAGGGCTCAGTGTCCTGGTGTGCAGAGAAGGGGGTGAAGGGCAGGTTGAACCTCGCCCCTTGGGACAAGGCCTATCAGAAGGTGGAGAAGAAAGCACTGCTCGGAAGCCCAGTGGGGCAGGCACAGCAGCTCGGAGGCCCAGTAGGAGGAGTTCCAGGTGGCTCCCTGGGGCGGGGCCCTCAGGAAGTGACTAATCCTGTGTGTCTTCCCCAGATGCCCCTATATGACCTTATCCTTTTGCTTAAAGGAAGCTGAACCCCCTCCTAGGTACAGAGTAACCAAGGCGGGGCAGGGTGGGGAGGGGCAGAGGGCTCCGAGCTGCTGCCTAAAGTCCCTCTGGAGTGTCCCTGCAGGGAGTTTTTCTGCACCTTGCCTCTCAGGCCTGAGCCAGCAGCTCCCATCTCCAGGACATGGGTGCTTCCAGCAGGAGAAGGGAAACTGCCACCAAGTACTGGGGACCAGGAGATGCTTCCTACTAACTGCTTCCAAAGGCTACTTCCAAGTCCATTTTCCTAAGGTCAGTTTGCAGGGGCAACTTAAGAGGTGCAGGCCCTAGAGGCCCTTCCACCAAAGGAAGACTTGGTCCAACCTCTGAAGCTGCAACCTCAGTCCTGCCTGCAAGGAAAGGCCTAGGACAGGAGACCCTTGGGGCAGGGCTGTACTAGGGACCTTGGAGGCCTGGAGAGCCTGTGTGCCCAGGGAAGGGCTGCTGGCCCTGGAGCCCCCATGTGGGGCCCCACCAGTACTCACTCGTCGATCCTGTCAGGGAAGCCCCAGCAGTGGCGGGGGTCGCTGTCACCATGCCCCGTGTGGATGAAGCTATTCTGCAGTGGCTGGCTGATGTCCTGGGCCGACAGGCCGGCCACGGAGGTCACCACGTTGCGAGGGAAGGGCCCCACGCACAGCGTCCGCGTGTTCTGCCCACGCCACCAGTAATTCTCAGCCCTGCCCAACAGAGGTAACGTGGTGAACGCCAGGGTGTGGTGGAAGGCCCCAAGGACGGGACCCTTTTCATACCAAGCTCTCTGCACCGTGGTATCTGACCACCTCAGTGGAAAGGAGCACCAGGGCGAGGGCCCCAGGATCAGAGCAGCCTGCCAGCAGCCCCCCAGGATCTGCCACTCACCCAGTACAAGGCCTGGCATTAGCACAGAGCCTTACCCTAAGCGACTCAGATGGGTCAGGCAGCTTTTCCTCCAGTTTAGAAATAAGGAAACACGTTCAAACAAGTGACACAACTTGCCTACAGTTACCAAACAGAGTGCAGCAGATCCAGGATTCAAACCCAGTTGTCAGTCTGTGAAGCCAGCACTCTTCTCACCATACCACCTCACCTCCCTTCTCCCCTGGCAAGGCCTAAGCCCCTGTCCTCCCCTGGCCACCCAATTTCACTCGTCAACCTGGTTCCAGGAGCTCTAAGCTGCAGGGGCCCAAAGGAGTACCACGGCCTTAGTATTGGGCTTGGGGTCAAGCCCTCCAACCATATCCCTCCTGCAGGCAGGTAGTCCTTCAAAAGTTTGGAAGTACCTGGGGCAACCCAAGGTTTACATATCTCCAGTGCCTTCCACTACCTCCTGCCAGGACTGTGGGACTCCCACTCTCGGCCCCACTCACCTCCTTGCCTTAAACAAGAGGTCCAGGAGGGACCCCAGCCTCAGTGTGGCTGGACTGTGGGACCACCAGCCCCTCACTCTGACCTCAGGCAGACTCTGTTGGCACAGCCTAGGTCCAAGCCTGGGGTCGGGGGTGGGAGCCGGGTCAGGTGGGCAGGAAAGCACAAAGAGCCCTCTTGGATGCTTCGAAAGCCAAAGAGTCAACAGCTCCGAGGCTCTTGCACCTGCCGCTGAGATAGCTCACACTGGGGACAGGCCCAGATTTCGGGCAACGGCAGAGGTGGTGAGGGCCTCCTGCAGCTGAAGGAGGGGGTCCATGTGGCACCAAGCTGCGTCCCTTCACTGTCAGCCCCCCTACCCATACAATACCTGTCCACAACAGGGGCATAGAGCAAGGTTTCCTCCAATCTGCAGCCAGATTGGGGGGTTGGGGGAGGTGGAGGCAGGAAGGAGGCAGTGAAGCCCATGAGCACAACAATCCAAGGGGAGCTAGGAGGTGCAAGGGGAGGGCTGAGGGCCCAGCCCCCTTGCCAACAAGGCTGCTTGCCCAGCCACCACAGACACAGCAACCCTGTGATTACTGCCCTGCCTCTCGGGGGTGAGGGCAGGAAGGGAAGGAAGAAGAGAGGACAACACCCGGGAAGGGACAAAGCCCATCCAAAAATAGCTGGGCCATTCCAAGGAGAGGAGCACATCCCCTCCCCGCCCCACCTCCAGGCTGGCTGAGGCCAAAGAGGCACGGGGGGAGGGCCTGGCACCCAGCCCCCGATGCTGCCCTCCCCCCACACCCACAGGCCCCCAGGTCTCATGGGCCCCTCCATGGAACAGTCTCAGAGACCAAACCCAGCAGCTGGATGCTGGATTCTGCTCTGCACACCTCTCCAGAGATGCTCACTAACTGAGCTGGAGAAGCAGTGCAGGGTGGAACAGACTCACACCCAAGGCCAGGCTTACACGGGAATCACGACCACCCAGGTGGGCAGGTGGTCACTCCCTTCATTCCTTTCCTTTTGCTAACACAGCCCTTCACCTGGAAGCCTCCTCTGGACCCACTTCTGAGAGGAGAGAGCAGAACTGAGCCTACCTTCCTTGTTACCTGTATGGCTAAGGCGAGAGCCAGGCCTAGAAGGAAGGGATCCTCTGTCACTGCTGGGAGTCCTGACACCAAGTCTCAAAAAAGGCTTTGCTACAGGGTAGGGGCGGAGGGGAGTGCAGAGTATGTGTAGGAAACATACTTGGGAACCACATCCTAAGCACGGAAGAAGCATCCTCCCAGGGAGAGTCAAATATAACTCCTGAGGTGGCCAATGCTACGTCTCACTGGCCCCAGTCCCCTTCCCCGCCCTCCAAGGCTCAGTGGGATGGAGACACCATCAGCCCAGGAGAACCAGGTCAGCCTTTTCCATCCAGACTGCTCTGGCCACACCTCCCTTCAGCCCAGAGTCTCCACGGCAACAGGAGGGCATAGTCCCTGAAGCAGACCAGCATTTCCAGCAGAATGGCCTCACAGCATCCTGGGACAGGCGAGATGTGAAGCAGCAGCCAGGAACCGGGGCCTGGGTTAGGAACCACTGAAGGCTGCCCCAGTCCTATTGGGGACCAGTCCTGGGAAACCTCAGCCCCAGCCTAGGTAGCCTAGAGATGGCTGACAAACGTGACAAAACAGTGCTCAAAACACCACCTGAGCGCTTCTCTCCGGGTGACCCTGGCAGCCCCTGGCCTTGAGGGACAATACAGCCTTTGCTTCCTCCTCCCTCACCTACCAGAGGAAGCAGAGGCCCCAGGCACCAGCCAGGCCAAGGACAAGCAAAATGGATTTCAAAACCTCNAAACAGTGCTCAAAACACCACCTGAGCGCTTCTCTCCGGGTGACCCTGGCAGCCCCTGGCCTTGAGGGACAATACAGCCTTTGCTTCCTCCTCCCTCACCTACCAGAGGAAGCAGAGGCCCCAGGCACCAGCCAGGCCAAGGACAAGCAAAATGGATTTCAAAACCTCTGTTCCCCTTCTCTGGCTGGTGGAGACAACATCAGAGTTCTGTCAGCCATCCTACCCTCCAAAGACCCACTGGAGAAGAGGGGTCTTCACCAGTCCCTCTCGGTCTAGACAGAGCCTCACGAGGTGGGCTCACAGAACATCTAGTGTCCTCTCTCTGTCCACTGCGTGATACCTCAAGAAGCACTGAGTCTAAAGAACTGGTCAGAGTCAGGGGCAAAGGTGCTCCCAGACTGTGGCTAGGAGACAGTTTCGGCCAAGAAGGAATCCAAGTCTAACAGAAGAGCACAGATGTGAGAGCTGAGAGCCAGGCTGCTGCAGGAGGAGGACAGAGAAACAGACTGAGACCCACACACACAAACCCAGACCCACAGGGACACCCACAAACAGACGGCCCATCCACCCGGAGACACGGAGACAGAGCCAGGCAAACACAAGCACTCGGGACCCGAGGCCCAAAGGGACACCCACAGACAGCCCATCCACCCGGAGACAGAGCCAGGCAAACACGCGCACTCGGGATCCAAGGACCCAAGGAAACACCCACAAACAGACAGCCCATCCACCAGAGACACAGAGACAGAGCCAGGCAAACACATGCACTCGGGACCCGAGGCCCAAAGGGACACCCACAGACAGCCCATCCACCCGGAGACACGAAGACAGAGCCAGGCAAACACAAGCACTTGGGACCCGAGGGCCCAAAGGGACACCCACAGACAGCCCATCCACCCGGAGACAGAGCCAGGCAAACACGCGCACTCGGGATCCAAGGACCCAAGGAGACACCCACAAACAGACAGCCCATCCACCCGGAGACACGGAGACAGAGCCAGGCAAACACACGCACTCGGGACCCGAGGACCCAAAGGGACACCCACAAACAGACAGCCCATCCACCCGGAGACACGGAGACAGAGCCAGGCAAACACACGCAGTTGGGACCGAGGAAACGAGGCGGAGGCTCAAGCCCTGGCGCCACCGACACACGGCCCACTCCCCAGGCCTCACGGGCTCAAATCCCACCTCCTGCCCTCAACTCCCACCTCCTGAGCGGCTCCAGGGACCAACGGCAGGCAGGCGCTGTGGTCAAAGTTGGAGGAAGAGCCCAAGGAGCCCACACTGGCAGGCGGCAGCGGAACCAGCAGCTGGGACAGGACGGAAGGGCGGGGCAGGGGTGGTGGGGCCCGCCCACCGGGTCCTCCCAGGAGGAGCGGCTCCCCTGAGCCTCCTGTCCCTCGCCTCGCTCCAGGGGTGACCCTGCGTGCCAGCTCCAGAGACACATGCCCCAGAAACACACCAAGTCCCTGAGTCACCTCCTGGGGAACACTGGGCCCTGGCACATGGGCCCTCACTGAGAGCAAGGACCTGGGGGAAGTAAAGGCCTGGGGTCTACAGGGCAGAGGATGGTGTAGGCCCAGGGTTCTGGCAGGAGGGAACGGCTGCAGGCTCAGACTCTGGTCCAAGGTCCTGCCTGTACCTCCAGGAGGGCCCTCACCCTCATCTCCCTATTTCCAGAACCTTCCCCAGACTGTCAAGCCGGAATGCTGACCTGGAGGGAAGATGCTGGGGGCCACAGGGGTGCAGGTCATACTCCTCTACAGACAGCTTGGGCTCTGGGGCCTGGGTCATCAGTCTGACTCAGACCCAGAAGTGCTCCCTTCTCAACAAACACCCATGAGGAACAAAGTTTCTCCAAAGGCCCCAAATCCCAAACCTGAAGTCCAGGTAGAAAGGGCTCTGTGGGAAGCCCTTGCCCCCATCCCTGCCCAGCTCTGAGTCAGAGGAGCTGGGGTGTGGGGTGTGGGGTCCAGAGGATTTCCTTGCCTGCTCCTCCACACTCAGCCCCCACCCCAAATGCACCTCTAGCTGGCCCCACCTCAATCAGTTCCTCAGACATCCCAGGGATCAGATAACAGAGGGTGGGGTGAGTGGTGGGTGGGGCCTCCTCCTAGGCAGGCCCACTTGAACTGCGGGGGCTGCAGGTAGAAGACATGACTCAGGGGATGCCGCCTGCGGGCTGACATATGCTGCCAGGGGTGAGGGGGAGGGAGGAAAGAGGCCCTGCGAGGGCAGCTGGGGGCAAAAGGCCCAGCAGAGGATGAGAGGAGCCCTCAGAGGGAACTACGGGCTCAGTGGAGGGCAGAGGCTGCCAGGAAGAGGCAGGGCTGCTCTGGGCTACTGCAGGGCACCCAGGTGAGTCCAGAGTCCTTATCCTGGCAGGAGGGGAAGAGGAGGGTGGGGGAGGGTAAAAGGAGCCCCCGAGTCCCCAGTTGGGCCCTAGGCCCTGATGCTCCTTCCTACCCACAGTGGCAGCACGGCCCTGACTCACAGAGCCGCAGCTAAAGCCTAGCGGGCAAAGGGTGAAGGAGGCTTCAGGTAGGGAAAGCCCTTTGTATGCCTTGGCACCTGCATACTTCACTCCTCACACTCGGGAGGGGACCCAAGCCTGCCCTCCATCTCGCTGCAGGAGCCGGGGTGTTGCCACAAGAGCCTGAGGGGCAGAGGGGCTCTCGGGCCCCAGACGCCTCCTGGCTGAGTCCTTCAAGGCAGTGGGATGCAGACCCCACGCTCCTTACCTCCCCTCGATGACGGTGATGACGTCATTCATCTGGATGTGCAGCTTGTCAGGTTCTTCGAAGTCCTGAAGGGCCCGCATGTCGGTGGGCTGAGCCTGGGGGAGACACAGGTCACTGCCCGCCCCTGGCTGACCTCTGCTTAGATACCCCCACCCTCGTGGGCACACCTGCCTCACCTCCAGCAGGAAGTCCCGCAGAGCCACAAAGGTGGGTCTGTCCTCGGGCTTGTGAGCCCAGCACTGGACCATAACATTGTAGATGTCCTGGGGGCAGTCCTCGGGCCGGGGCAGACGCTCCCCCTCCTTGTCAATCTTGTGCAGGATCTGGGGGTGGCGGGGCAGTTTAAGCACAAGCAGAGCACCCGGCTCTTCACCCCCATCTTCTCTGTCCCCTAGTCGTGAACCACTAGAACCACAGTCTGCCATGCCTGATCCCCAGGCCTCAGACCCTGACCCCCAGGTCTGCAGGCTCCAAAGAGAGGGCTGTGGCAGAGGAGGACGGCGAGCAAGCCAGGCCGGTCCACTCCTCACCACTGGGGCCATGCTCCCCACTCAGCTCTCTGAGAGGTTCGGGCAGACACAGGGCACTGGACACAGCGATTCCAACAGGTGAGAGCCAGTTCCCACTGGGCCAGGCAGAGAGCCAGGGATCAAATCAACCCCCGGCCAACCAGTGGGGAGCACCACCCCAGCCCCCTCACCTGACTGCCATTGAGGCCAATCCAGGGCTCCTGGCCGTAGGTGAACATCTCCCACAGCGTGACCCCAAACATCCAGGTGTCGCTGGCGTGGGAGAAGGTACGTGTCTTCAGGCTCTCTGGGGCACACCTGACAGAAGCAGGGATCAAACAGAAGGTCACTAAGAGAACCCTTGCCCCTGCAGCAGCCCCAGTGGACCCCAAATGCTCCTGTACAAGCATGCTGTTGCCCTGAGAGCCCAGGCACACAGTAGGCACTGGGGGCACAGTGTGGAAAGGGCGGGCCTTCTAGACTACAGGGTGCACAGTCGTGAACCCAACTGTTTCTGCTCACGCAGCCTGGAGAAGGGCATTCCCACAGGGAAGCAGGGCAAGGAGGGGCGTCGGAGGCTCTAGAAGGGGCAAAAGGGGGCGGGATAAGATCCCAGGCTGCTTTCTAATTGTGGTGGGAGGATGACAATGTCCAGATTTCGGGCAGGATCCTAGGATTTAGGCCATTTCAGCAGGAAGGTGTGGGTGGGAACTCTGGACAGGGCCTGAAGACGAACCAAAAAGGGTGGGAAGAGGCACAGTGGTGTCCCCAGACGTCCCCACACACCCTCCGGGGCGAGGAAGAAACAGGCCACTGGAGTGAAGCCAGCAAAGGGTAAGCACTCCAGGGTGTACCTGAAGTGAGGAGGAAGTGCCCTCGGGGGAGAATCAGAAATGTCTTGTGGGACTGGAGAGCTGGCCCAGCCATTCAAGGGGCGGGGCGGGGGAGTGGGGGAGGGACCCAGGTAAAATCATGATTTCTAAGACCCACATTCCTCATCTATGAAATGGTAATAACAATAGTCTGCTCACTTCATAGGGTTGTTTTAAGAGGGCTGCATAAAAAAGTGACCTTATAATTTAGCAGGGTGCCTGACTATGAAAGGAGGTGCTATTAATTACTTGAGGATATTAGGTAGGATCCAGGATGTGTGATCATCCTCAATATAAGGTCAGTAATTAACTAGGGTGACCGTATATCCTGGATTAGAGGGGTTTTCTGGCAAGCAGAACTGGACCGACTCCTCCCACCCCAAAGCAAGGAGACACCGCTCCTCCGGGCACTTCTGATATCAGAGGCCCATGATGGTCTCAGCGCAGGATAAGCTCACGCAGGGGCCAGGGCAGGGCCAGATACAAGCCCAGTATGCAGGTGAACATTTCGCATCAGTCTACAAGGCCCTGCCTGGAACACACCAGCCAGTCTCTGCCTGGCTGACTTCTCATATTTCAGGAGCTAAATACTGGGTCTTCCCCAAAGCCTTCCCGCATCCCCACAGCACTTAGCCCTGTGTGTTCCAGCACCCACTACGGGGGCCCTCAAGCATTTCTGGATGGATAAGTGAATGGATGGGCACACGAGAAGGGAAGCCAGGCCCAGAAGACATAATGCCTCGTGGAGGTACAGATAGGCCCTGGAAGCTCCGAGGCCTGGGTGTATAGGGACTAGGGCAGGGTGGGGTCCAGGGCCTGGAAGCCAGCAGCACCTGCCCCTCACCAGGCAAAGGGCACCTTGCGATGTTCCTGCATGACGTAGTGGTCGTCATTCTGGGGCAGTGCTCGCATCAGCCCGAAGTCCCCAATCTTGACCAGGTCGCGGGTGGCCAACAGCAGATTTCGGGCGGCCAGGTCCCGGTGAATGAAGCGCTTGGCCTCCAGGTAGCCCATGCCCTCAGCCACCTGCACGGCGTAGCGGCTCAGGGTACCCAGCAGGAAGTGGCCCTGGTGCTTGCGTAGCCGGTCCAACAACGATCCCAGAGGTGCCAGCTCTGTCACCTGAGGCCGCGGGGGAGGAGGGAAGGAGGCATAAGCATGGCCGAGCCCCGCCCCTCCCCTGAAGGCCCGCCACTGCCATGCTCCTCTCTGACCTGTCCTCCAGGGACCTTGCCCTCCAGGGAACACGGGAAAATGAGGCCCAGAGGAGCCACCCAAAGGGGCTCAGGTTAGCAATGCCAAAAGCTAAACTCTGGGGCCAGGCCCACCCATAGGTGCAACTCTTTGCCAGAGAACACAGCACAATGCGCAGAGGGAAGAGAGGCCTGGCTGTACAGTCAGCAGGGCAGGCCTGGGAAGCCCTCTGCCTCATGGGGGGACCAAAGCAGGACCTTCGTCAGGAAGGAGTGACCGCAGCACTACAGGAGGTGAGGGGGCTGAGGGCCCAAGACCACAGGCCCCTCCCTGTCCCCAGCCCCCTTCTGCCCACGGTATGCACCATCTTCATGGGCGGTGTGAGCACCACCCCGTAGAGGCGAATGAGGTTTCGGTGGTCAAGCGAGTGCATGGCGTTGACCTCCCGGATGAAGTCGTCCATGGCCTCCGGCTGGCTCAGCACGTCAGGCTTCAGGCACTTCACGGCCACGCTCACCTAGCCAGAACAGGGGATTGCAGGCAGTCAGAACAGAGCCCAGTCCCAACCCACTGAGCCAGCTTGCTCCTCCTCCCCCCTCAAGTCTGCTCATCTGGGTGAGCCCACCCCAGGCGCCTGTGGCCTGGCACGGGGAGGGCAGCTGGCTGACGTCCAAAGGCCATGAGCCCCTTCGTGAGGGAATGCCCAGGTTAAGTGGCAACCATAAGGAAAGAGATTAAAATATTTTAATAAAAAAATGTTTTTGGTGTGGAAAGGAAATGCTTTAAATATAATGCCATAAAACTAAGCTATGGTGACAGGAGTCAGGCTAGTGGCTTTCTCTTGAAGGAAGAGGACGCCCAGTGGAAGAGGCATGCAGGAGCCTCCCGGGGCGAGAGAGATGTCCCATATCACCATCTGGGCAGTAGTCACGCAGGCCTATGTGTACGAGAAAATTCACTGAGCTGTACGCTCAAAAACTGTGTGCTTTACTGCACACGTACTATCTATCCCTCTGGGGAAATTTTTAAAGATACAATACTAAGACAAACGGGCAAGAGTTAAAAAGCTGTGTTTGAAATTTGTATCTTGAAGAAATTCAACAGAATGCCTGAGGCGGGAAACAGGTGGAAACACTAACTCGGCTTCCTGTGAGTGGTGAGAAACAGATATTTTTAAATTTTAATTTTTAAAAGACTTTTCAAACTTTTATGATAAGTAAAACAGTTTTAGAACTGAAAAAGAGACCCATGTGTCGAGTTAACCCTGAGCACGGACTCCGGGGCGAGCCGCTCTGGACCTGTGCCCAGCCCCCTTCACATCCGAGTGGAGAGGACCGATCCACCTTGGAGGGCAGAGCAGGGCCTCTGCCCCTCCGCCACACCCCCGAGGACCCAGGAAACTCACCGTCTTCCCCGAGGGGGCGTCCCACTCGCCCCTGCGCACCACGCCAAAGGAGCCGTCTCCCAGCTTCTCAAAGAGATGCAAGTCCTTCTCCCCNCAGCGGAGACAGACCCCTTAGCCAGGCAGCTCTGCAAGTACCCTGCCTGATAAGACCCCGGAGGAAGAAGTCTGTACAAAGTGTGAGATTACACCTCGGGGAGTGGGAAGGCTCCCAGGTGACGTCAGAGGCGCTCCAATGAACCCCACTCCCACCTCCTTCCCTGTCCACCCACCTTGCTCATCCAGGACTTGCGTTTGCACATGGCCTTCCTCCTCTTCACGGCCTCCCATAGCCGCCGCTGGCCTGTGGGGCAGGGGGGAAGGGGAACCCATGCTGTTAAAGCGCTCACACCCCTACAGAGGCTGCTTCCTCAGTCCTCCTGGGCGAAGGACACCACGCAGTGCAGCGACACCAAGGGAACAAGCCATCCCCACCAACCAGGGGCCGGCCGCCATTAACCAGATGGGCGCTGCATCCCACTTTCAGGCAATTCTTCTCCAAGTGGTGGAGGTGTTTAACCACCAAAATTGAACAGTAGTACTCTTATGTCAACTCGCAAGAAAAAATAGTTAAGTCAAGGTAATGGATAGAATTTCTTCGATTTTGAGTTTTTCTCCCATAAAACTGTATTATGTTACTGGCATTAACTGTCAGTTCTCTAGGCTACAAGCAGCGTAAATCAGTATCTAAATTCTCACATTATCACTTATTTAGCTATTTTAGGCTGAATGCACTAAAAAGTTGCTAATGTTCTACAAGAAACACCACGACTTCCAGAAGCTACAGTCAGTACTTTTAGGCTAAACACATGGGGTGGGTTGGAGAAGTTAGCCTATAGAACAGATCTTTGTAGGAGAGATGAGAGACAGGGAAAGATCAGGAGAAAGGCAGCAACCCATCTGAGAGTTTTTATCTTTCCTTCTCCATTGACTTCGAGACACTAGCCCTCCGGGTGTTAAGCACAGACTCAATTCTCCATTTACAAATGAGGAGGAGATGGAAGAAATACAGCCTACATATGTCTGCATAAACAAAACTCAATGTGTAGTTAATCCTGAGTAGCTGGAAATTTAAGTCAGACTCCTCCAACTGCAGTTCACCTTCACCACTGCATGCTCATTGTGCACAGCGTCTACCGATACCCCTCTGCCCCACCTGGGGAGGTGGGGGTGGATCTCGGACAGGCAGTGAGAACTCTCAGCTCTGCCGCTCCACGGAACAAAGCAGGGAGGGCTCTTCCACGAGGCTGGCAGCTCTAAGGACAAACAAGGTAACTGGTCCATGGGGTGACAATGGGCAAAGCCAACACCCCCACCTACCGGGCCGGCCCATGCCAATCTTCTCCAGGTCCTCGTTCTTGACATACTCAAAGTGGGACAGGCGGGTGACGTTGAGGTCGTCTCGGAGCCGCAGGAAATACTGCTGGAGCTGCACCTCGGACAGCAGCTCTAGCAGCCAGCCTGTGCCCTCCTCCGGCTGCATGCTGCTGCTCCCCAGCCTCTGTGGGAACAGAAGAGCTGCTTAGGGACTGCATAAGGAAGGGAGGTAACACACGGCCCTGCTACTGCCCTGGGCTCACCCACATCCTACTGTGTGCTGTAGGGAAGGACTCAAACCCCCATCCTGCTCCCCCAAACAGCTGTAGCCATGTCCTGCTTCCTATGGCAACAGGGGTAGAATCGGGGTACCTGGGACATGCCCCAGGCCCTGAGTCAGGGTCTTACTCCCTAAATCTGTCACTTGTGGTCGAGGGACCTGAGATNCCCCCATCCTGCTCCCCCAAACAGCTGTAGCCATGTCCTGCTTCCTATGGCAACAGGGGTAGAATCGGGGTACCTGGGACATGCCCCAGGCCCTGAGTCAGGGTCTTACTCCCTAAATCTGTCACTTGTGGTCGAGGGACCTGAGATCAAACTGTCCTTTGGTTCCCCACTGGCTCTTCGACTCTCCTAGCATCACAAACTCTATAAGAATCTGATGAAAATATCGATTGTGTCTCCAGGAAAATACATACATTCTTATTTATAATGTTCTACTTAAAAAAGTTTGGGGGGGTGCAGTGTCCCTTGAGACTCATCCATGAGCTCTGCAGATCTGAGGGACCCCACAGGGACTAGATGAGCTCTAGCATGTTCCTCCCAATGCCTGACACTGTAGGAGCCTCTCCTCTGGTCCAAAAACCACTTCCCAGGCACCACACAGAACCACAGGAGGTCGGAGGGAAAGAGGGGTGGAGGCCGGGGCGGGCTTGCAGCCACAGCCCAGGGAGGCAGCGTGGCTCAGCTACAGTCAACAGTTGTCACAACAGGCTGTGGCCCAGTGGTGTCAAAGCTTTTCAATTTTTAAAAGAAATACTGGAAATCAGAATCTATGTGTGAAATTTCACCATTAAAAAAAGTTTGAGGGACTTTGCCAGTGGTCCAGTTGTAAAGAATCCACTTACAAGGCAGGGGTCTTGGGGTCAAACCCTGATCAAGGAACTAAGATCCTACATGCTGTGGGGCAGCTAAGCTATAACCAGAGAGAAGCCTGTGCACGGCAACGAAAATCCCACGTGCAGCAACTAAGACTCGACACAGCCAAGTAAATATCTTTTAAAAATTTTTTGAAAAGGTAATAAAGGCACATGTAAAATACCAAAAGGCACACAGAAGCCATAATAAAGTCTCATCCCCACCTGTTGCACGGCCACCTCACCCCCTTCCCCAAAGTCAGCTGCGTTAATGACTTTTACCCATTCTTCCAGACTTGTTTTTCCCACACACACATACTCACCCATTACCCACACCATTCTGTTCCTTGTTTACACTTGACATTAGATCTTTCTCCTGACTTTTGAACTATGTCAACTAATTCAAGTTTGAAATATACACACGCAAGCACGTGTGTACACTGTGCTGGCCAAACAAAGCTACGTGCAGGTCACAGTCAGGCTTGGGGCCACCAGGGAGTGGGCTCTGACCTACACTCCCTGGGGCCCAGAGAATGAGGCCAGTGGCACCCACAAAGCTAGGCAGCTTGACTCATCAGACACCAAACCCATCCTGGTCTGAGTAAGACCTCCTCAGAACTGAGGGCTTGGCCCACCCCTGACCTGTGTTCAATCCCCGCTGAAGAAGACAGGCACCAGGGAAAAGGCCAGCTGCTCTGAGAACCCCTCCTCCCACTGGGAGGCAGGCTTGTGCCCCCAGCTCTCCTCCCAGGTTGCTCTGGGAGAGCAGGCGCTCACAGCCCGGGTCCAGGGCAAGCCTCCTGCCCCCACAGTTCCCAGCGGAGCTGCCAGCCCAGTGCCAGGATCTCAGACTTTCCCAGGCAGCCCTGGGCAGTACAAAGAGCCACGGACAGAAACGAGACGCCCTCAGTTCAGACCCTGGCTCCTCCACCAAGGCGGCGGCCCAGAAGGCAGTTTCCAAACTTTTAGCCCTAACTGTTCACCCGCATGGTTCTCAGAGCCCCCTTAGAGAACATTTCTGGCTGTCAATATGTTGGGGACCGCTAGTGGAGTGAGCAGGTGGCTGGGATTCTCATACTGTCCCAAATCCCATACAACTTAATTTATGTAGGTGAAAAACTTATTTATAATCATCTGAACAGAGAGTCAAATTCTATTTTACACACGAACAAGAAAGTATTTTTGCTATTTTAATACAGACTGAATTTTCCTAGAATGGAACTGCTGTTTAAACTGAGGAGAAACTGGCCTTTTGCTTTGTTTGGAGCTGAGAAATTGTCCACCATTCAGAAAGAGGTCACTGCAGACAGCCCGTCCTTACTATTTCAAATGTCTCCCCTCAGTCAGCACTTGCCTGACAACATCTTTGCCTCCACGCTGGCTCTACCTGAGGTCTTAGCATCTGACTGCTTCATAATTGTCCCATTGCACTCACACAGTAGAATACATGAGACGTTACAACTGATTTCCTTTCAATTTTCCTTTGTATTACAGGAGGCATTATGTTGATTGACTACACACATAGGCGCATGCTCATACACACAGGATAAACAGGTTGTATTTCTATTAATTCTATTTAAGAAAAATAAAAATAACTAACACTTCAACTACAGTTAACCAGATGCTGGGCACAGTTCTAAGCACTTGGCTGATTAATTCACTTATCCTTAACAAAGCCATCCATTACAAACAAGGGGGTATGGACTTAAGAGAGCAGGGCACCACTTCTTTCTAGAAGCCCCAAAGGACCCCTGTGAAAATCACTAACCCAGGCAGTGTCTCTCTGTGGAGTGACCAGACAAGGCCAGCTCAGCTCACGCCTCCATCATCACTACCTGGTCCCTGGAGCAAAGTGATTCCACCCTCTACACAGCTCAGCCTAAGATGAGGCTGGCCACCAGAGCAGGTGGTCGGAAGACCCCCATTGCGTCCTCCCCAGTCCCCAAGTCCCAGTGCTTGAGGCCCTGCAACCCTCCACTCCTGGGGGCAGGAGGCAGCCACTCTTGAGAACAGCTCAAAGAAATGCCCTGTGTGGTCAGGGCTGGGGGAGACCCAGGGGCCCCTCCCCTGAAGAAGTCTCTGAGAAAGCACAGTCTGGCCTGTTCCTTTTTCCTGAAATACCAGCTAACAAATCTCCCTGCTCCCCAACCCTGGGAACAGGGTTGCTCTACGTAGGGGGGCATGTGTGGGAAGATGGGAGAGAACACTGGGATCCCGGGGAAAAGAAGAACGCAGCCCAGGTCCCAGCCCTGGCTCTACCACTCAGCCCAGGGTGACCCTGGGGTCTTCCCCCGACACCCCACCACCAGCCCGTGTCTTTGCTTCCCCCAGCACAGCCAGTCTACACACCTGTGTCTGACACATGTAGCTCTCGTGGCTGGGACNCCACGCATCCCTTCTCCAGGTTGGATAAAGGGTCCGATCTAAACCATTCCCCCTTCCTGCTTTCTCCCTGCCTCTTTCCTTCCTAAATCTCTTGCTTCCTACTGCCATCCTGTTACAAGACATCCACAAGATCCAAACTGCCTCTCGGGTTTGGGGAATCCACCCCACAGGTACACCCCGTGATAAACAACTTGGCCCCTTATCTCCAAAGGGAGCTGATGATGGCCAGGAACCAGCCTGCCTCCTCTGTCCCCTCCCCTCCCCTCCCCTCCCCCAGGCTCTCCTACAGCATCAGTGGAGTGACAAATCCACACTGAGGAGCAGACGTGACATGTAATTTCCGGCCAGAGGATTTTTCCAAAACAGTCTACCGTATTCTCGGGAATATATGCCAACCCCACCTCCAGGCCAGCCCTCTCCCACCTCTGCCTTCCCTCTTCTCCAGGCCCTGGAGGGAAGATAACATACAGGAGAGGAGAAAGAGGGTGGGGGGTGGGTGGGGGGTAGGTTATGGCTCTTCTTCCAACCTGAGGATTATCTTGCCTCCACATGCTAGCCCCACCAAGCCCAGTCAACTTCAACTCACCCCTCTGTGTGCAGGGCCTAAGCTTCTGGACCAGGGCCAGGCTGGTTCCCCGTGGGACTTCATCCCAGAGGAACTACATCAGGAAACCTCACTCCTTCAGGTCACCCCAGGTCTGAAATCACACTGGTCTGGGAGGAGGCTGGCCACAGGCCAAGGGAGAGAAGAGGATGATTCAGACACACACCACGGCTGTCCACACCCTCTCCATCTCCAGGACACAGCGACCCACTCCCTTCAAGGGGAGCTTGGCAGCTGAGGTCCTGGGACAGTCAGGGCTGAGACATATTTGCCAGCACTGCTGGGCGCACAGGCCTTGAGTCTAACTAACCCTGAAGGTTCTTCACCCTTCTCTTTAACTGCTGGTATTTCCTAAGACTTTGAAACTCTCCCTACCTTCTCTCTGTACCTGGGGGGGGGGCAGTTGGGGGTCACCTCCCAGGGCTCCAATTAGCCCCACGTGCATTCCTGAGCTCCTGAAGCTCTAGACTTGTGTTTCCAGACATGTCCAGCCGGCTCTGCCAGGGGGATGCAGGGGTACCACACGTGTCCACACTGAGCTCAGCCTCTTCCACCTTAAACCAAGTGTATGCTCCTGTCTCCGGACTGAAAATGTCATAAGCCAACGCCAGCCACCTAGGCTGGAAACCTCACCCTGGGCTCCCCGACCATAATTCCCTACTCCCCCATGGGGCAGACCATAAAATCTGCTCTCTGCCTCCTCATTCTTCCTCCCATCAATCTCACTGGGACAAGAGTCAGAAAGAACCTGAACTGAAATCTTGGTTGTATCACTCTCTAATCATTTGGGCAAATGACAACCTCTAAGCCCCAATTTCCTTATCTGTAAATGGAAATAAACAGTGCCTCCTACATCAAGTGCAAACTCAGTGAGGTCACGAATAGCACACTTGGCACAGCGTATGGTACACAGTTCCCTACAGTTACACTGTCATCTGAACACAGGTCTGAAGTTCTTTTCCTGCTTACATCCTTCTGTAACTGCTCAGTGAGCCAACTACAAGGCCCTTCACAATCCACCGCTCGTATATTTGTCCACCTCCACCTCTTTTATCATTTCCTTCAAATGTCCCCATATTCCAACCAAATCAAATAGCCTTTCCTGGCTTAATGTCTCTGTGCTATGCTTTGGGATTTACTGTCTACATCATGAACTCCTACACATCCCTCAAGACCCAGCTAAAACATCACCTCCTTTGTAAATTCCTATTTCCTATTCCCAAATGGTTATTTTTTTTTTTTACAATGCTTCCTATGTTATCTTGTTAAAGTATATTTGAAACCAAAGTGGCATATCACATAATAGCACATGTGGAAAATAGTCAAGAGAATTTAAAAAAGTTTAATTATCCATCATGTTCTGATCCTTTAAGGGTCACTGTTTCTGTACTACTCTGTATTAATATAAAATTCTATTGAGGGAGCCCTACATATGTACCTCTCTTGTGGTTTGTACATTGTAAAATAACCATCTATTTATATCTGTCACCCTGAAGGAAGAATCTGGCAAGGCACAGGTGGTCAAGAGAGTTCGCTGAAAAGGACCTCAAGCCTTTGTGATGGGACTGTCTCTATTCCACTGAGCTGGTGCCACCTTACGTCCAGTGAATATCAGGAATNGAGCCCTACATATGTACCTCTCTTGTGGTTTGTACATTGTAAAATAACCATCTGTTTATATCTGTCACCCTGAAGGAAGAATCTGGCAAGGCACAGGTGGTCAAGAGAGTTCGCTGAAAAGGACCTCAAGCCTTTGTGATGGGACTGTCTCTATTCCACTGAGCTGGTGCCACCTTACGTCCAGTGAATATCAGGAATAAGCCTGGTTGCCCTCGTTGGCTCTGGCTTTGCTCCGCTTCCCCCCAACTCCTACCCTCCATCATTATTTCTAATCCAGAAAAGCAAGTAACTGTGGGCTGCCAACCTCTTTACAGTTACCCCTGTCCCAGAACTACTAAGCTACTTTGCTCCCACAGAGCTATTTCAGCCCCGGGGGACAGCACAGCAGTCCCTCAAGACAGAGGGGGAGTCTTGACTGAAGGCTGCCTTCTCATCTGACTGGACGGAGATGCTGAGGGAGGGAGAGCTGGGGTACAGGATGCCCCAGGGTTGACTGATGGGAAGGAGGTCTGGTTTGTCAGGCATCCCAGCCTCAAAGGGGGAGAAAGGACAGGGACAAGGGAGTGAGAGGGTGGCAAGGCAGGGCGTGGAAGCCGGGACAGACACACCAGGTTCAGAGACCCTCCTAGGCCTCATCTCCTTTGACACCAACAGAGAAGGAAGTGTAACTTTCAGAAAGCAAAGGGAAGAAGCTGACTAAACAGCACAACACAGACCCAGGCTGAGCCCGACACCTCCCCATACCTATCAATTTGGTCTTGAACGTATTCTGTAGCTGTTTCATGCTCCCTCAGTTGAAGACTGGTGTGCCAACCATGACACCTGGAGAGGACACAGAGAGTCCTGACACATTCCTGAGGCATCCCTCCCCGCATATAAACACCACCCGTGTGTGCCAGTGGGTGAATTCCAGCAGCTGTCTGGGTCTCCTGCACACACGCACCACACAAGCCTGAGTGCCAGGGCTGGGATGCAGGGCACTGCAGCAAGCTGCCTCTCAGGACACTCTGGCCCAAGCATCATCACAGCACCAAGGCCCAGAAGCACAGGCTCCTGGGAAGAGAAGAAGGATGGAGCCCAGCTCCCAGCAGCCAGCCACTCCCAGAGCTCTTCCAGGGCTGGTCCTGCTCAGGCCTCACCCCACCCCCACCCCCTCAGCAAGAGCCTAGAGCTGAAGGGGCCTATTGTTGGGGCCTGGAGGTGGGGTGGGGAATGAAGCCAGAGCTGTGAACTGGAGAGCATTTACTCTGAGAGCAGGAGTGCTCATCCCCCTGGGACCATGTCCACACCAGAACCCTAGGAACTAGGAATATCCAGCACAGGGTGGACTGCTGAACTGGGAGAGGAGGAGTCCGAAGGTGGGAGTGAGAGAAATGTCAGGGACTACAAAATTATTTTAAGGTACCTTAAATCCCACTCATTTTAGCCATAAAGAAACTGAGACCCTGAGAGGGAAGGACCATGCTAGGTCTCAGGTGCCTCAGAAGCTGTCATAGGGAATGGATCCCTACGAGTCAGGGGAGATCAGCAGTTCAGAGCAACAGTGATTCCCTTCTAGCCATGAAGGGGCAGCCTGGCCAAGGTCAGGGGCCTGGGAGGAGAACCTGCATCAGTGGGAGTCACAGCATCCAGGTGACAGGCAGAGACAGGGAGAACCTGGAGTTCTCACCTCCAGCAGAAGTCTGTGGCTCCCAGAACCTAGAGGTGCTGAAAGAGGGCCCAGACCAAACTTCTCACCACCCGCCTCCTCCAGTCACTCACCACATACCTACTATGTGCTCACCCTGTGCTAGGTTCGGGGGAGTATGATGGAGAAGTCACAACCCAGGTCCTCAAAAAGACACTGTGTGCAAGTTCTTTACTAAAAGCTTTTATTTTTTATTGCCTGAATAACCTTCCCCCTTCCTACCCTACATTATCCCAGTTTTACAGATGAGGAAACTGAGGCTCTGGAGACATGACCAGGGTCGTTCAGGGAGTAACAGGTGAACCAGAATTCAGTCCACATACAACCGGACACGAAACAGCTTGGCTGGAGGGTTGGGGCTCATGGAGGGCAGGACTGGAATCCTATTTATTTATATTTAACTGAATGAATTCATGGATCCTGGGAGGAAGTTTGAAGAGGGGACAGAGGTTTCAGGATAAGACACATGGCACACATGCACGGAATTCCACTTCTTCCCAAAACCCCACTGAGGGGGCAACTGTCAAGAGAGGAGCTTTCTGAATGGCAAAAGTCCCTGAGGACACGAAGAAGAATAGAGGAGGAAAACCACAACAAAGCTTTAGAAGCCAGAAAGCAGAGGAACCAGACCTGAGAAAATCCCCAGTCTCAGGGTGAAGAGTGCCTGACTGCCCCCCACAGAGTCCTCAGAAGACCTGGGAACTAGCAGCCCCAGAAGCCTCTAGAAGAAGAACAGGAGACAGAGAGAAGTGCTAAAAATACACAGGATTAGTTAAAAGCTGTTTAAGAAGCAGTAAGACCCCTCTGGACTCCCTCCCCAGTACAGAGCCACTGGGAGGCTGCCCTGGTACCACCCAGCAAAGTCGGGACTTTCCTTCAGAGGTAAACTGCCGGTCCCTGACTGGCACAGCAGGCGTGGCTGAGAGCCGGTGCCGTGGACCTAAAAAGGAGAGCACACACAGATGTGGCGGTTCCAGTTCCCCTTCTCCCTTCCCTCCAGCAACGAGGAGCCAGGCCTCCATCTCCTAGCAGAAGACAGGGGTATCCTTTCCCGGGATCCTGATCAGCAAGAAAGACACAAAGGAACCAACCCTGGAGCCCCCCTCAAACTGTCCAGCCAGGTCATCATACGAAGAGGCTCAGTCAACAAGACCACCCAGTGCTTGCAGTCAAGAGCAGACGACAAAAAAATTTTCAGACACCCAGGCAAAGCCTCTAACATGGAAGAAAGAAAAACACAGGAAAAAAGAACTGAGAAGAAACAGACTACATAAGAGAAGAATGTTTCTGAACAGAAAATGCTCATTAATATCCGGAGAGAGACAAGATGTTTTATCTTGTCTTCTTATACAAAACGAGAAGAGGATATTTTGTTTTTTTTTTTTAAACAAGGCGAATAAAAAATTACAAACAGGACAGGAGACATAAAAAATTCAACAGACCCATCACCACCTCTCCCAGCAGTCTTGCCCTGGCAGTAGGTGCTTATAAATTTGTTCAACAGATCTATTTGCAAATCTATTTGTTGAATAAATAACTGAGGTACTATTTCAAACTTGAATGCCCATACAGATCACCTGAGGATTCTTGTTAAAATCCAGATTCAGATTCCACAGATATGGGGAAGCTCCCAGTGATAATGTGCCGGTCCTTAGTCTACACTCTGAGAAGCAAGGGTCTCTGCGAAACTCTGGAGCAGTGGTTCTCTGTACTAGCTATGTATTAAAAAATTTCCTGGTGGGTAGGAATGTGTCAATGTATGGGTCCCACCCACTGAGATCCTAAACTTGGTCTAAGTGAGATTTAGGCACCATGTTAAATCTCTTCAGATGAATCCAGACTGGGGTTGAGAACTGCTGCTCTGGAGAAAGCCTGTAATTGTGCTAATCACTGGTCCTGGCCAGAACAGTCGCATTTTCAAATACTCTCCCCCACTGACCCTGACCACTCTCAGAAGGCCCTTCTCATCACGGCCACCAGCACCAGTTTACGGGACTACTTACTATACGGATGAAAATTCTTAACACCAAATCCTACTAATGTCAGTCGATGGAAAAATCATGCTACTAAATTTCTAAGAAATTCATTCTGAAAATGTCTTCCTTAGATTCACACACTTCTCTTAATTTTTCTAATTAAAAAGAAAATCTGAAAAATACTTAGGAATATATCAACCTAAAGAAACTAAAGACCTATATATAGAAAACTATAAAACACTGATGAAAGAAATCAAAGAGGACACTAATAGATGGAGAAATATACCATGTTCATGGATCGGAAGAATCAAATAATGAAAATGAGTATACTACCCAAAGCAATCTACAGATTCAATGAAATCCCTATCAAGCTACGAGCAGTATTTTTCACAGAGCTAGAACAAATAATTTCACCTCGAACAGCCAAAGCAATCTTGAGAAAGAAGAATGGAACTGGAGGAATCAACCTGCTGACTTCAGGCTCTACTACAAAGCCACAGTCATCAAAACAGTATGGTACTGGCACAAAGACAGAAATATAGATCAATGGAACAAAATAGAAAGCCCAGAGATAAATCCACACACCTATGGACACCTTATCTTCGACAAAGGAGGCAAGAATATACAGTGGATTAAAGACAATCTCTTTAACAAGTGGTGCTGGGAAAACTGGTCAGCCACTTGTAAAAGAATGAAACTAGACCACTTTCTAACACCATACACAAAAATAAACTCAAAATGGATTAAAGATCTAAATGTAAGACAAGAAACAATAAAACTCCTAGAGGAGAACATAGGCAAAACACTCTCTGACATAAATCACAGCAGGATCCTCTATGATCCACCTCCCAGAATACTGGAAATAAAAGCAAAAATAAACAAATGGGATCTAATTAAAATTAAAAGCTTCTGCACAACAAAGGAAACTATAAACAAGGTGAAAAGACAGCCTTCAGAATGGGAGAAAATAATAGCAAATGAAGCAACTGACAAACAACTAATCTCAAAAATATACAAGCAACTTATGCAGCTCAATTCCAGAAAAATAAATGACCCAATCAAAAAATGGGCCAAAGAACTAAATAGACAGTTCTCCAAAGAAGACATACGGATGGCTAACAAACACATGAAAAGGTGCTCAACATCACTCATTATCAGAGAAATGCAAATCAAAACCACGATGAGGTACCATTTTACACCAGTCAGAATGGCTGCGATCCAAAAGTCAACAAGCAATAAATGCTGGAGAGGGTGTGGAGAAAAGGGAACCCTCTTACACTGTTGGTGGGAATGCAAACTAGTACAGCCACTATGGAGAACAGTGTGGAGATTCCTTAAAAAACTGCAAACAGAACTGCCTTATGACCCAGCAATTCCATGCTGGGCATACACACTGAAGAAACCAGAATTGAAAGAGACACATGTACCCCAATGTTCACTGCAGCACTGTGTATAATAGCCAGGACATGGGAACAACCTAGACATCTACCAGCAGATGAATGGATAAGAAAGTGGTGGTACATATACACAATGGAGTATTACTCAGCCATCAAAAAGAATACATCTGAATCAGTTCTAATGAGGTGGATGAAACTGGAGCAGATTATACAGAGTGAAGTAAGCCAGAAAGAAAAACACCAATACAGTATACTAACACATATATATGGAATTTAGAAAGATGGTAATGATAACCCTGTATGTGAGACAGCAAAAGAGACACAGATGTATAGAACGAACTTTTGGACTCTGAGGGAGAGGGAAAGGGTGGGATGATTTGGGAGAATGGCACTGAAACATGTATACTATCATGTAAGAAATGAATCGCCAGTCTATGTTAGATACAGGATACAGGATGCTTGGGGCTGGTGCACGGGGATGACCCAGAGAGATGATATGGGGAGGGAGGTGGGAGGGGGGTTCAGGATTGAGAACTCATGTGCACCCGTGGCGGATTCATGTTGATGTGTGGCAAAACCAATACAGTATTGTAAAGTAAAATAAAGTAAAAATAAAAATTAAAAAAAAATCTGAGTCTTAAAATGTTAGCAAATTAAGTCCTTTAAAAAAAAAAAAGGTGTTTTTTGTTTTTAGTGAAATATGGATACTTCCCTAGCCAAAAATCCTAACCCATTCTTCCAATATGTCTATTAAAACTTAAGGTGAATTTAGTAGTTTTCTGTTTATCTCATCCATGCTATGGGATAAAATAACATCAACAGACATTTTTTGCTATCAAAATTGCTAAAATCACAACAGAAGGGATGGAGGAAAAAGTACAGGGAATTGCCACAACGGAGAGCAAAAGTCCACACCAAAGCTACATAATTAAGCTGGAGAAGAAAAGACGCTATAAACTTTTGGGCAAGGGGACAAAACAAGGATTGGGAATGACTTTAGACATCAATGTTAACTCTGGAACTTAACAGCAATGTTTTTAAGATTCCAGAGCAACTGCCAGCCTGAAAGTGAAAGTCACTCAGTGGTATTCAACTCTTTGTGACCCCATGGACTGTATGTGACCCCATGGACTATACAGTCCATGGAATTCTTCAGCCCAGAATACTGGAGTGGGTAGCCTTTCCCTTCTCCAGGGGATCTTCCCAACCCAGGGATCGAACCCAGGTCTCCCAAATTTCAGGCAGATTCTTTGCCAGCTGAGCACAAGGGAAGCCCAAGAATACTAGAGTGGGTAGCCTATCCCTTTTTCAGCAGATCTTCCCAACCCCGGAATCAAACCGGTGTCTCCTGCATTGCAGGCAGATTCTTTACCAACTGAGCTATCAGGGAAGCCCATTTCCAGCCTAGATCTCTATGTTCAGTAATTAAGTGACTTGAGTGTCAGACTGGCAAGGTCTCAGAATAATCTACCACTCTTTCACCCTCCTCTTGGGAAGCTATTGAATGATGTGCTATACCAAACTAGAGCATAAACCAACAAAGGGGAAGATAGGAAATGGGAAATGCAATACAGAAAGGCAGTGATGGAAATGCCCAGGATACTGAAAGGGAGAGTCGAGGAGGACAGCTAAGCATCAGTGATAGCAATTAATCCATGCTGTCAGAGCACAAGGTCTGAAAGAGACTTCTTCAGAAAGGTGAATTTGATAGAATTCTTAACAGAATTGACATCCTGAGAAATTCAGACAGCTAGTGGAGAGTCTAACTGAAAGGTACATAGCTGCTGCTGCTGCTAAGTTGCTTCAGTCATGTCCGACTCTGTGTGACCCCATAGACGGCAGCCCACCAGGCTCCGCCATCCCTGGGATTCTCCAGGCAAGAACACTGGAGTGGCTTGCCATTTCCTTCTCCAATGCATGAGAGTGAAAAGTGAAAGGGAAGTTGCTCAGTCGTGTCCGACTCTTAGCAACCCCATGGACTGCAGCCCACTAGGCCCTCCGTCCATGGGATTTTCCAGGCAAGAGTACTGGAGTGGGGTGCCATTGCCTTCTCCAGAAAGGTACATGGAAAACTAAGCAAACAAGAAAAGTCAACTCCAGGAAAAACAAAAAAGTGTGCAGGAAAGGAAAAGTCATGGTTTACTACATCACACCATAACCAATGAATAGTACAGACTGACGAAAAATGAGATACATCCAGAGTGGATGGATTGGAAGATGGGAAGAGTAGAGGGTGGTAATGAGAGAATTAAAGTAAAATCCTCATCTTTGGCCAAGACAGAACAATATAGATCAGATTTATCCTCCTGACAGGAACAACAGAAAGATGGACAGAACGGTTTTGAAGACACTGAACATCAAGATACAAAGACCAGTGACACCTAGGAGACAGGAGAAGTCAGCCCTACAGTTGAGTTTCTAGGCCACAGAACAGGTAAGTAAAAGCCCACGGACTCAAGAAGCTCAATGACTCAGACACAAGGCACAAGAAGAAAACTATATCATTGCACATCATAACCAAATTGCTCAAAGTCAGTGAATACATCTCAAAAAGTAGTTGGGAAAGGCAAGGGAGACATGCTACATACAGGGAACAAAGATGACAACAAACTTCTTGCAAAAAAACAATGGAAATCAGAGGACAGAGGCACTGTGTCATTAAAACTAGTGATTTAGAATTCTATTCCACTAAAAATACCTTTTAAAAATAAAGACTAAATAAATTGTTTAAATATATAAAAGCTGAAAGAATTCAGTACCAGCAGACCTGCACTACAATAAATGTTAAAAGAAATCCTTCAGACAGAAGAAAAATAATACCATATAGAAACGTGTGTGTGTGAAAGTTGCTCAGTCGTGTTCAACTCTGTGCAACCCCATGGACTGTTGCCCACCAGGCTCCTCTATCCACAGGATTTCCCAGGCAAGAGTACTCGATTGGGTTGACACTTCCTTCTCCAGTACAGAAACACAGATTTATGCAAAGAAATGAAGAGCACTGGAAATGGCAACTACATGCTTAAAATAGTTAACATTTTTCTTACTGTTCAAAATACTTTAAAAGATAAATTAACTGTTTAAACAAAAATTTTACCATTGCTGCGTGGGGGGTGTCACATGCATAAATAAAATTTCTGATAATAATTGCATAAAGGAAAGAAAAAGTGGAAATGTACTATTTTATGGTTCTTATATCACTTGAAGGCAGACTATAATAAATTAAANATTTTTCTTACTGTTCAAAATACTTTAAAAGATAAATTAACTGTTTAAACAAAAATTTTACCATTGCTGCGTGGGGGGTGTCACATGCATAAATAAAATTTCTGATAATAATTGCATAAAGGAAAGAAAAAGTGGAAATGTACTATTTTATGGTTCTTATATCACTTGAAGGCAGACTATAATAAATTAAAGATGTATATCATGAATCCTGCAGGGAAGAAAACTATCCTCATAAAAACAAAAAATCTTCACAAATTCTTTAGAAAACAGAATTCAGCAACGGAAAGAATAACCATCATGACCCAATGGAGCTTGTCTCAGGACTGCAAGGTTGATTTAGTATTTGAAAAAATTAATGCATGACAATTGCACACAGTAACTAAAAAGAAAACCCTATGATCATTTCGATAAACACAGAAAAAGACATTTGACAAAATCCAACATCCATTTCTATGGATTTTCTATTAAAAATCCCAGTAAAATAAGAATAGAAGGGAGCTTCTTCAAACTGATAAAGATCTCACATGAAAAACTTAAACTTTTCATAATGGTGAAATACTGAACACTCTCCCCTGAAGATCAGGAACCATATATCCAATCTTCCACTTAATATTATACCAGAGGATTAGCCAGTGCAATTGGGCAAGAAAAAGAAATAACAGACATAAAGATCAGAAAAGAAGAAGTAAAACTGCCTGTGCTAGCAGATGACATGACAGTCTATGTCTAAAATCCAATGGAAGCTACAAAAAAGCTCCTGGAACAAGTCTGTTTAGCAAGGTGGGAGGAGATGAGTATATAATATTCAGAAGTAAAAAACTGGAAATTGAAATTTAAAAAACAACACCATTTTACACCAACATTGTTGGCAATAGCAAAAGGTCGTAACAATCATTGATTGATGAATAAATGAAATGTAATATAGTCATACAATGGATGACTATTCAGCCTGAAAAGAAAAAAATTCTGACACATGCTACAACATGGATTAACCTTGAATACATTATGATAAGTCAAAAGAGCCAGTCACAAAAGGACAAATACTGTATGAGGTATTTAGAGTAGTCAAATTCATAGGGACAGAAAGTAGAATGCCATTGCCAGGGGCTGAGGTAGAAGGAGGAATACATGGGTTGATTAATAGGTACAGAGTTTCAGTTCTGCAAGATAAAAAAAAGTTCTGGAGATGGATGAGAGCAATGGCTGTACAACAACATTAAATGTACCTAACCCTACTGAACTATACACTTAACAATGGCTAACATGGTAAATTTTCTGTTGTGTATATTTTACCACGGTTAAGGTAGGTACATTTTTAAACAAAATGCTAAATTCCATTAAAAATGCCATTTATAACAACATCAAAAATATGCAATACTTAAGGATACATCTGACAAAAGATTTCAAAGGTTTGTACACTGTAAACTACAAAACATTGGTGAAACTCAAAAATATAAATAAATACTGAGCTAAACGTTGTGCATGGATCAGGTTCAATATTCTAAGATATCAATTCTAAATAAACAGAAATATACATTGTTCATGGGTCAGGTTCAATATTGCTATGATATCAATTCTCCCCAAATTGGTCTATAGAGTCAATGCAATTCCAGCAGGCTACTTTGTAGAAATTAACAAATGGTTCTAAAATACAAATGTGCAACAAACCCAGAATAACTACAGCAATTCTGAAAAAGAAGAACAAAGTTCAAGATCTTTCCATGATTTCAAGACTTATAATAAAATCTAGTGATCAAGATAATGTGGTCCTGGGACAAAGATAGAAATGTTAGCTCAATGGAACAAAACAAAATTCACAATCAGATCTACACATACACAACTGATTTTCAATAAAGGTACAAAGACAACTCCGTGGAGAAACAAGTCTATTCAAAAAATTCTGGTGAACAACTGGACCTCCACATGCAAAAAACTGAACACCCTGCACCATATACTAACCCAAGAATTAAACTCAAATAAACCATAGACCTAAATGTAAAATCCGTAACTATAAAAGTTATAGGAGAAAACCATTGTGCTTTCGGTTAGGCAGAGTTCTTAAGACACCACAAGCAAAATCCATAAGAGAACACATTGGTAAATTGAAGTTTATTAAAATTTAAAACTTTGTGATAAAAACTAAAAAAAATAAAAAAAATAAATAAATAAAACTTTGGCTCTTTGAAAGACACAGTTAGGAGAATCAAAATGCAAACCAAAGCCTGGAAGGAAATATTTTCAAATCATATATCCCATAAAAGTCTTAAATCAAGAAATCAAAAGAACGCCCAAAACTTAGAACGGAAAAAAACCCCTCACAATTAAAAAATGGGTAAACAATTTGAATAGGCACATCACCAAAGATAAACAGATGGTAAATAAGCACATGAAAAGATGCTCAACATTAGTCATTACATAAACGCAAATTAAAACCAAAACGAGATACCATTACAGACCTATTAGTGTGTCTAAATTTAAAGAGACTGACAAATGCTGACAAAGTAGCAAACTAGAACTTTCATACACAGTTGGTGGGGATGTAAAATGGTACAACCACTGTGGAAAGCAGTCTGGCACTTTGTTAAAAAATGAAATGTACATCTACGATATGCTCCAACTATTCCAGTCCTAAGGATTTATCCAAGAGAAATAAAAGTGTATTCCATACAAATACTTATACAAATGTTCTTAATAGTTTTACTGTAATAACCAAAAACTGAAAACAACCCATCAGGACGTTAATGGATAAAGAGACTGTGGTATGCACATACAAAGGAATACTATTCAGCAATAAAAAGGAATAAGCAATTGATACACACAAGAACATGAATGAATCTCCAAATAATTATGCTGACTTAAAGAAAGCCAAGCCAAAACAAACAAACAAAAATACTGTATGATTCCATTTACATAAATTTTAGGTAATGTGAATTAACGTGTAGTGACAGAAAGCAGACCACTGTTACCTAGGGAAGGGGGATGGCAAAAGAGGGATAGGATGAATAGATTACAAAGGGGCACAAAAAACTTTTGCGGGGGGAGTTTGAAAATAATGGGTATATTCGTTATCTTGATTGTGGTAGTTTTACAGGTATATACAAATGTTAAAACTTATTAAATTATGTTTTAAGTATGTTCCAATATGTTCCTCAATAAAGCTGTTATTAAAAACGAAAAAGCACTTCATCTTCCAGAATAAAACACAGGACAGGGGAATAAATCATGGACTTCGGGACACAGGAAAGGTCTGGGAGCGCCAACTCCTCCTACCTAATGTCCACTCCCATGGCTCCTAGGAAGGTGGACGCTAGGCTGGCAAAGGGCCTGAGCCCTCTGCATTGAGGACACTGTCGGGAAAACAGCAGCCCACCTCACAGAGGAGGAAACTGAAGCCCAGAGACATGATCTTGCCTCAGAGGGCAAGTAAGCTAGTAAATGGCTTAAACCCAGACCTGCCAAAGTCCTCTTTCTCTTCATCTACCACAAATTCAAGAATCAACCTGAAAAAGGGTAAAGGTATGTGCTTGTGTGTCTGTGTTCAGAACAATTCTCTCCTCTGAAACCAGAGAGTCAGAACCAGTCTGGCCATCCCAAAAGAGCCAGACTCCTTGGACACAGCAGCTCAACTTCCGGTGCCTGATGCTTGTGGTGGCAGGATGACAGGCAGGCGTGGGATGAAGCTGACAGTCAAGTCTGGGTTTGCATGGGGAGCAGGCTAACCGGCTCCTCCGGCGGAGTCCCAGCAGCTGCCTGCCGAGGATGCCACCACCACTCCCCATGCCTGACAGAGAAGGACTATCTCCACCCAGTCCGGTTGGGACAGGGGTTCTGGGGGCCATCTGACTCAGAGCCACTCCCTGGGCTGGGGCAGAGATGAGTCTTGGCGACAGTCCTGAGATAGGCAGCAATTTTGTACCCACCTCCGCCTGAGGGCTAGAGAAGCAAGAACCCACACAGTGCCAGGTAAGAGATGAACATCCTTAAGAGGATGAGGCCCACAGATGAACCACCAAGTCCCTATGGGGCAGGAATGAACAGCCTGGCACCCAGACCATGACAGAGTGAAAAGGAAGCCAAATTTAGCCCCCACCTCTGCAAGCCCTACCTCTAAGCTGGGCTAGAAGCTGGCTCTGGCTGGTACAGAACTCATGATGCCACAGCACAGCTGCTCATCTGTCCACCTCCTTGGGGCGGGGCTGAGGTCTGGACCACACAGGATGCCCAGAGCCCAGCGATGCAGATACCCCTCCTCTCTCTCATTTTCAGACTGTGGTCCTGAGAGCCCACACGGAGACAGGGCCTCACCAGTGGCTCTCCACCCTCCTGCCCACTATTTATCCTTGGCTCGGGGCCAAGGATAAATAGGATTAATCAAATGTGACAAGAAGGTGTGGCGGGAGCAGGTCAGGCTCGTGCCCAAGTCACTGGTTGCCACACTCATCTCAGCTCACGTGGCTACAGTTACAAGATAAGGTCCTGTCCTTGCAATGTTGCCCCTTCCCTTTTTTGGAATGTGATCTGAGGACGTGAGGCAGCCTGTGCTGACTGCACCACCCCAGTTAGGGCATGAAGCACCCCTACCTCCACCGGTAGTTGGCTGGGGTGGGGAGCTGATTACTTCCTCTGCAACCTCACCCTAGGGCTACCACTCTCTTCCTTCTGCCCAGGCCTGGCAGTCACCCAGACAGTCTCACCACCAGTCTAGACTCTAAGGAAATGTCCCATCACTCCAGTTGGCACAAACAGTGCTGGGAGGAGGGGCCTTGCCTTGCCGTTGAAAACTGCACTGCTTGGGTCCTCTCCAGGTTTAAACACGGGGAATGGAAAAAAGGCGGTTCGGAGACCACGCTCTCCTGAGATAACTACAGCCCTCTCCTTCCAAACACATCAATTACAATCGAGAACAGAACTGGGCTTCCTTACCTGCTGCCTTCCACTGGCTCACTGCAGACACTGCTTCTATGATGTCCCAGCCGAGGTGGCAGAAAAGGACCCAGCAGGACACTGCTTGCTACCGGGCAGTGGTTTCCAACGCCCCCAAGTTCGCAGTGCTCTTCTGCTCCCCTCTCCCCAAACCCCTACATTCTGCGCTCACCTCGGCCCCGGCCCAGCCCGGCCCTGGTGCCGAGCAGCCGGCCCGTGGGTTACCACCTCCTCCTCCGCCTGCGCCTCCGGATCCTGTGCCCCTCAGGGGGCACCTCCCCCTCCTGGGACCCCTTCCCGTCCAGGTATGTTTCCTGGACAGCCCGCACTACCTGTCCCTCCTGTACCCCAGGCAGCCAATTCGCTTCCTGCACCCCCAGACGTCCCTCCCCCTCAGGCCCCCGGGGCCCCACTGGCCGGGCCCTCCCCAGCAGTTCGAGTCTCTTGCGACGGGGGACCGCTCCCAGGACCACCGCCTCCCGTCTGAGGTGCCCGCAGCTCTCCCAGTACTGGTCCCCGGAACTTTCGAGCTCGTCTCTGCGCTCCCAAGAGCCCTCCCCGAGCTCGGACAGCTGCTCGGGCTGCTGCAGAAGCCGGCGTGGGCTCCCCTCCCCCCGCTCCTGCACCCCGGTGCGGGCCTCCCCTCGCTCCTGCACTGCGGGGCTGCCTTCCCCTTTCTCCTGGTGCTGCTTACGGGGCCCCAGTCCCTCCTCCTGCACCACCGGCCAGCCCGCGGAGCCAGTCCACGGCGGCGGGCGCCTCCAGTCCGCGCCGTCCGGCGGCCCCCACACCACCCCCAGGCTGGGCTCGTGGCCCCGGCCACCCCTCTCCTGCACCCCCGGGCCCACCCCGCCCTCCTCCTGCACCGCCGGACCCACGCCCCCCTGCTCCTCCACGCCGAGCTTCAGCCCGCGGAGCTGCTGCGGGCCCCAGCTGAGAACCCCGACCCGCTGCGGCTGCTGCTCCGGCAGCCCTGGGCTGAGCCCGCCGCGCTCTTCCTGCACGACTCCCCGCCTGGGGCCCCCAGCCGGCACTGCCCAACGCACTCGCCTGCCCCCCAGAGGCCGCGCGGTCCCGCCCCTCCAGATGGTGCTGTCCTCAGCGCCCGCTCACACCGCCCCCCGCCCGGCTGCTTCCGCCCCGTCCCCCGGGGGAGGGGGCTATGGGGGAGCGTCCCCTCCCTCTCCTCCCCCAGTCCCGGTCCCGGCTCCCCGCCCTCGCTCCTGGGCGTCGAGGTCCGCCCGCCGGGCGCCGCGCCCTGCGCCGGCCCCCGCAGGTGCTGCGGCCCAGCGCGCCGGCCCGAGAGCCAGGAGCGCCCGCCCTCCCGCCGGAGTTCCTGAAGCCAGCCTGCGCCTGCGCCGCCCCAGGGGGGCGGGGCCCGGAGGGATTGACCCGCCCCTTTAAGGGGCCCTGTCCCATTTACTCCTCCCTCTCCCTCTTCCTTCAAACCGGCTACCACTCCCCCTTCTTCATCCTACCAGAGGAGCTGCTTGCTCCTTCTGGTGAAGCTAAAGGGAGAAGACGTGAAGCAGAAGGTAGAGAGTTCACACTGAGCCGGTGTAGTCAACAGGGTCCAGTGGAAGAGCATTGAAATAGGAGCCTCGAGTTCTAAGCAACAGTTCAGCCGCTCCCCCGACTTACCATGTAGTGTTAAAAAAAAAAAAAAAAAATCACTTCCCCTTGGCCTCAGTTCCTTCGTATCTAAAATGAAGAGACTGAATTGGGAAGTTTCCAAGGTCCCAATCCAAGGTCCCAATCCAGTGAGTGACTGACTGCAGAGAGGGAGTCTAATCCTAATCTCTCAGCAGCAGCCCAGAGGCCAAACTGGACCGCCTTGACCCTTTCCCTGGGTCTAAGGGGGAGCTGGGCTCAGGCCTGTGACACTTCATGCCTGAGTACAAGCAAAAAGAGCTCCAGGCAAAGGGGGGCCTTCCTCCCTCCTCCACTGCTCCCTCTTGGGCCCCCACCTCTAAAGGAGGAGAAAATTCAGAGCTCTTTCTCCCAGTAACTGCGCAGCCTGCCTAACCCAGCCCCAGGCAGCCTTGGAAGGATGAGGCTTAGAACCCGAAGACTTAAGGCAATTGGCCCTGTTACTGACCATACTTCATCTGTAAAATGTGTATAGTAATCAGACAACTCCAGACAGAACTGTCCCAAGGATCAGACAGCAGAGAACTCTGTAAAGGTGTCTTCTCTGCGCGCCTGTTCTCCGGCATTGGGCCCAAGGGCTCTGGTCTGAGGACAGTGGGGCAGTGAGAAGGGGTGGGTTCTAGACGGCTATGGGGGGCTGGACTGGGTGGATTTGGGTCATGGCGTCTTACCCTGTGAGGTGAGCAGGACAACTTCCTACTAAATCATTCGCTACCAGTGTCTGTAAGGTTTGCCCTTTGTCATGGAGCCAGGGCCACAGAGCAGGAAGGGGAATGCACCCAGCCTGGGCCGAGACAGGATGTAGGGCATGCAGGACGCCAAAGATGATAGAAATGAGGCTGTACACAATTAAGCAACAGCTGGTAGTAGTGAAGCCAGGATTAAAATCCAGTTTTCTGACTCCCAAGTCTGCCCTGAACCACTAAGACACAACAAAGCAACACCAAACCCAGGAACTTTGGGAAGCATCAGGTCTGACTAGGTTTGGGGGATCAGTAGATGCAAACAGCTGATTTGGAGCAAGTTTTTCTGCTGATAAATTAAGCTCAAAATTAAACGAGACAAGAGGTCAAACCACCTACATAGTGGATGGTCCTGCTGATTCTCTTAGGGGAGCCCAGCTCCCCATTCTCCCATCTCCCCTCCAGTTGCTCTCAGGGGCCAGACCCATGCCTCTGGTGTCCCTAGTACAGGGTTATCTGGACCGTAGTCTCACAGAAAAGAGGCCTCCTGCTCCCCACAACCATCCTGCCCAGGCCCAACTCCTGGACTGTCCCCACCACCATGTTGAGCAGTGGGGGCTGTGATGGCAATTGTCTCAGAGGATGGCTCCTTCTCTGCATTGTCTTATGACTCTGGTACTAGTAGCCAGGGAGTCTCATCTCCCCCAAGGGGACTGACACCATAATGGAGTAAATAAGACAAGCTAGAAGCACAAGGCTCAGAAGGTTCAGGAGGTGGCTGCAGAAATAACCCCAGCCCTCCTATATGCCTGTGCCAGTCTCTTCCCAGAACTGGAACCTGAAGAGAGCTGCCCACAGCAGAGTGACTCTGCAGGGAGAAGGGCTTGTCAGGTCTAGTTCTAAGCAGAGGTGCCCCGAGCTGCTTGAGGGAAGCTTGTGGCACTGCCCTTAAGAAGGCTTGAGACGGTTGCACACAAGGTAAGCAGGAGGGCAAGGAAGGCAGCCTGTCTCATACCTGTAAGCAGGTGCTCAGCCAAGAGTGGTGGATGCTGCGATTGGGCTGAAGGTTTTTTGGTCTGTTTTGTTTTTAAAAAGAGAGCAATGTTTTTCAAACTCCTGTTACATCCTAATAGTAGCTGAACTGAATTTAGTGTTTTAATTGTTTTTTTTTAATGAGAAGACAATAATAGAAAATATCAGAATATAATTTTTTTTTAACTTTTCACTGAGTCATAACATGCATCCAGAGAAATGCAAAGACTTGGGTTTTACAAAGTGTGTATACCCAGGACTGAGATCAAGAAACACCACAATCAGGATTCGTAAGTACCCCCAAATATAAGTTTTAAAAGAAACTTTGTTATGTTAATCTTCAAGCATGCCCTTCATATTCATGATTTACTTTTAACTTTCTGAACCCTATCCTGCCACCACCCCAACATAAACTCCATAATAACAGGAAGTTTTGCCTGGGAACAGACTGGCACAGGCACCTAGAACAATGCCAGGTATACAGTAGGTGCCAGGAATACCTATTGAATGGATTAGAATCCATCACAGATGGTGTAAACAACCAGATAGTGTATCTCTATGGGGCCTTCCCAGGATAGACCCCCCCCCGCCCCACCATGTCTTCCGCCTGCCTCTTTTCTGTAGAAAAACTTTAGCCTCTTAGGCCTTCCCCAAGTTACAAGAAAAAATAAATTTAATCAGAGAGGTAAGAAAATGCAGGAAGAAAGCATAACCGCTAAGCAAAACGAAACAATACTTTAGCCATTAAACAAAGTCAAGAACCTTTAGTTCCTCCTCAAGGGCTGTAGATAATATCCTGAGCCATGTCCTTTGAGCTGTTTGGCAGATACTGAAACCCCAGCCAGGTGGAATAAGTTAACTATGTGCTGCCCACAAACATGTAGACCCCAGACCAATTGGAACCAGCAGGTTAGTGATGTTGACTCCTAATTACATCACCACCAGCCAGTCAGAAGAATATCCATGAGCCAGTCATGTATCCTTCAATCTCCCTCACTCTGTCTTTAAAAGTTTTTCCTGGAACCATCAGAGAATTGAGTCTTTGGAACTCTAGCTGCCTGGACTCATTGCATGGTGTCCTGCAATGAATGCTGCACTTTCCTTGATCACAAGAAAGTGGATTATCTGTGCACAAGTGAATGAATCCAAGTTTGCTTCAGTAAGAATAATAGAAGTATTTTTATGATATTTTAATTTCATTATTTACACATGTGTGTGCTGTACACCCTGCTATAAAATGTGTTTCTCTCTGTAGGTCAGAGACAAAAACTTCTGAAGGCAAGTGCTGTCTCTAGCTTGAGAAAGTTGGGGAGGCCTGTGGTTCTGGCCAGGGCGATGAGCATGGATGAAGTGGAACAGTATGCTGACTTGACCAGTGCTTCTCAAACAGGTTCTTATTCAGCAAGCTGAGAAGGGGATGCTGAGATTCTGTATTTCTTTCAGGCTCCTACACTTGAGTAGTGCCTTGAACCCAGAGATTCTCCATAAGGCTGCTCATAAGAATCACATGGGAAGGGCTTTTTAAAAACTCTGCTGCCTAAGTTCCACCCCAGAACAATTAAATTTGAATCTCTAGGGTGGGGCTCCAGAGAAGGCAATGGCACCCCACTCCAGTACTCTTGCCTGGAAAATCCCATGGACGGAGGAGCCTGGTAGGCTGCAGTCCATGGAGTCGCTGAGGGTCAGACACGACTGAGCAACTTCACTTTCACTTTTCATTTTCATGCATTGGAGAAGGAAATGGCAACCCACTCCAGTGTTCTTGCCTGGAGAATCCCAGGGACTGGGGAGCCTGATGGGCTGCCGTCTATGGGGTCGCACAGAGTCGGACATGACTAAAGTGACTTAGCAGCAGCAGCAGCAGCAGCAGCAGCAGCAGCAGCAGCAGCAGCAGCAGGGTGAGGCTCAGCAGCCATTGATTTTAAAAGTTCACCATGTGCAAACAGAAACAGTGGGTGCTGGTTCCCTGGAGTACCTCCAGTGCCTGAGCTGAGGTGGGAGGAAAGTGAGGTGTGGGCTTAGGACAGATGTCTGAGCAAACGATGCAGTATGACAAAGGGCAGAGATTTCTTAGTTAGAAGTGGACCATCTGCCCTTTAGTGGAGCTTTTAGAAAGGATTTCTAAAGGATTTGGCATGGGGCTGTTAACCTAGGTCACGTCTTCCCAGGACCGAGAACGGACAGTGCCTTCATCTTATCGAGCAAGTTGGAGCTCCTCAGAGCTGCTCGGCAGCTGGGCTCACACGCCTCCAAACAGTTCAGACAGTTACTAGAGCAGTGGGAGGAGATTCTGCCAGCTGTTCCCACGTGCCTGCACCTTCTGCCATGCTAGAGAAAGAGCCAGATGAGCCCAGAGTTTACAAGCCCTGGATCAACATAGACCATTCAGAATGAAGCGCCATAGTCCTGGGTTCTGACGCCCCCTGGTGGACACTTTGAGTTAAAGTTGGTAACTGACAAACGGACTAAGGTACACTTTTACTTATTTTTCATTTTAATTTTTAATACAATTTTTATTTTATTATTATTTTTTAAAAAGAACACAACCTTTTTATTTTTTCTGAGACATAGTGTTCAGTTTGGATGATGAGAATAAGCTAGCAAGCTCTACTATTTATTCCAGTGAATTCCAATGAAAGAAGAGGCTAAATAGGATTTAGACTCTTTTGGTCTATTAGCTTATCAAATCCACAGCCTGTACTTCTGAACAGGCCTCCCCAATAAGGCCAAACGTGGTAACTGTTGAAGATGGCCAATACGGATGACTCCACACATGCAGAGAGTCCGGTCTGCTGTTGCTGCCTCCATATGCTCTCTAAAATTCCGTGTTTGGTTAGAGCTAGGAGCGGTATCACAGTGCTGGTCCATCTTTGGTCCACCGTTCCTCTGATTCTGCTTCGCTGCTTTCAAGGGAGAACAGGTTCAGATCTTCCGGAAGCTGGTGGAGGCCATTCCCTTGGCAGCTTGCTGGGCTTACCAATACTTGTATCTTTTGGTTTGGGGCCTCTCAAAATTCACCACGGACATAGGTACCCTCACAGTGTCAAGTCCATTTACCGTCACCTCGCACCAGTACTCACCCCTCTGGGTGATGGGCTCTTCGGGCGACTTTAATGCATGGGGGGCAACCACAACGCCAAGATTTCTGAGAAAGTGGCGGGCAACTATTTCAGGGTTTAGCTCCCATTTGACATCGTTCTTCATTCCTACCCCCGATGGCAAGTCCTCAGAAATTTCACTGTCGCCTCACCTGCCTTGGTCTGGATCTTGTCTAGTTTTCCTTCTTGTTTCAGCAATTTCTCCTCTTCAAACAGCTTTTTGTTTTCAGGAGACGCATACGCAGCCAGTCCTTCAGGAAGTCGTCGATTACGGCCCACAGATTTTTTCACTGAGGCCAGGTCACCTCGGACTCCAAGTTCGTCCACCGACTGGGTGAGGATGAGCTCCAGGTTGTCTTTGGGCCGGTGTTTCGTATCCGCCAGGAGCTTGTAGACGCGGTGTCCCCGGTGCAGGCGCGGCTTCCGGCCTTCTCCCGCTAGGGGCACCTTCCACCAGCGCTCTACAATGACCGTGCCCAACTGTGAGACAGGCTGAGCCGGGGGTGCTTCCTGAAAGTCGCGGCGGGAGGAGCTCCCGGACCCCTCCTCGCAGCAGCCGCTCAGTGAACACGGGCAGCTGAATTCCCCGTGGGACCGCGAACCCGGTTGCTGCCATGTTTTCGGGCACAGAGCTAATTTTTAATACAATTTTTAAAGGTTACTTTTCACCTAAATTAAATTACAAAATATTGCCTATGTTCTCCATGTTGTACAATACATCCTTGAGCCTATCTTTATACCCGATACTTGCTACCTCCCACTCCACCACCCCTATATTGCCCCCCCATAGCAACTACTTTGTTCTGTGAGTCTGCTTTTTTGCTTGTTTTATTCACTAGTTTGTTGTTTTTATTTTAGATTCCACATATAAACAATATCATACAGTATTTATCTTTCTCTTTTTAAATTTAATTGGAGGATAATTACAATACTGTGATGGCTTTTGCCGTATATGAACCAACATGTATCAATCACAGGTATACATGTGTTCCCTCATCCTGAACACCCCCTCCCACCTCCCTTCCCACCCTATCCCTCTGGGTTGTCCCAGAGCACTGGCTTTGGTCCCTCTGGATTGTCCCAGAGCACTGGCTTTGGGTGCCCTGCTTCATACATCGAACTTGCACTCGTCATCTGTTTTACCTATGGTAATATACATGTTTCAGTGCTATTCTCTCAATTCCTCCCACCTTCTCCCACTGGGTCCAAAAGTCTGTTCTTTACATCTGTGTCCTCTTTGCTGCCCTGCATGTAGGATTGTCATTACTGTCTTTCTAAATTCCATATATTTATGCATTAATATATGCTATTTGTCTTCCTCTTTCTTATTTCACTCTGTATAATAGGATTCAGTTTCATCCACCCCATTAAGACTGACTCAAATACGTTCCTTTTTATAGCAAAGTAATATTCCATCGTGCATATGTACCACAACTTCCTTACCCATTCGTCTGCTGATGGGCATCTAGGTTGCTTCCATGTCCTGGCTATTGCAAACAGTGCTGCAATGACCATTGGGTACATATGTCTCTTTCAATTCTGGTTTCCTCCAGGTGTATGCCCAGCAGTGGAATTGTTGGGTCGTATGGCAGGCAGTTCTATTCCCAGTTTTTTAAGAAATCTCCACACTGTTCTCCATAGTGGCTATACCAGTTTGCATTCCCACCAACAGTGTAAGAGGGTTCCCTTTTCTCCACACCCTCTCCAGCATTTGTTTGTAGACTTTTGATAATAACCATTCTGACCAGGGTGAGACGATACTTCATTATGGTTTTGATTTGCATATGACCAACCTAGATAGCATATTCAAAAGCAGAGACATTACTTTGCCAACAAAGGTCCATCTAGTCAAGGCTATGGTTTTTCCAGGGGTCATGTATGGATGTGACAGTTGCACTGTAAAGAAGGCTGAGTGCCGAAGAATTGATGCTTTTGAACTGTGGTGTTGGAGAAGACTCTTGAGAGTCCCTTGGACCGCAAGGAGATCCAACCAGTCCATTCTGAAGATCAGCCCTGGGATTTCTGAGGGAATTATACTGAAGCTGAATACTCCAGTACTTTGGCCACCTCATGCGAAGAGTTGACTCATTGGAAAAGACTCTGATGTTGGGAGGGTTTGGGGGCAGGAGAAGGGGACAACAGAGGATGAGATGGCTGGATGGCATCACTGACTCGATGGATGTGAGTCTGAGTGAACTCCGGGAGTTGGTGATGGACAGGGAGGCCTGGCAGGCTGCGATTCATGGGGTCGCAGAGTCGGACACGACTGAGCAACTGAACTGAACTGAATAATGAGTGATGTTGAGCATCTTTTCATGTGTTTATTAGCCATCCTTATGTCTTTGAAGAAATGTCTGTTTAGTTCTTTTGCCCACTTTTTGATTGGGTTGTTATTTTACTTCACATAATGCCCTTTAAGTCCATCTATGTTGCACAAATGGCAAAATCCCATTCTTTTTGTGGCTGAGTAGTATTCCACTGTGTGTATGTACCACATCCTCTTTATCCATTCATCTGTTGATGAACATTTAGATTGTTTTTCTGTATTGGCAGTTGTAAATTGTGTTGCGATTAACACTGGAGTGCATGTATCTTTCAAATAAGTGTTTTGGTTTTTTTCATATATACCCAGGAGTGGAACTGCTGGGTCATAAAGCAGTTCTATTTTTGTTTTTCTGAGAAACCTCCATACAGTTGTCCACAGTGTTTACATCAATTTACATTCCCATCAGCAGTGTACCGGTTCCCTTTTCTCTACATCTTTGCCAACATGTCTTTTTGTGTTCTTTTTAATGATGGCCATTCTGACAGGTGTGAGGTGCTATTTCATGGTGGTTTTAATTTGCATTTCCCTGATGATTAGTGACAATGATTATCTTTCCATGTGCCTGTTGGGCATCTGCCTTTCCTCTTTGGAATAATGTCTACTCAGTTCTTTTGCTCACTTTTTAACCAGGTTGTTTTTTTGATGTTGAGTTGTATGAGCTGTTAATAATGTTGGATATTAATTTATTGGTCATATCATTTGCAGGTATATTCTCCCATTCAGTAGATTGCCTTTTTGTTTTGTTGTTGGTTTTCTTTGATGGGCAAAAACTTCTAAGTTTAATAGGTCCCATTTATTTATTTTTGCTTTATTTCCTTTACTTTAGGAGAGGGATCCAAAAAATATATTGTGATTTATGTCAAACGGTGTTGTTCTGCCTGTGTTTTCCTCTAGGAGTTTTGTATTAATAATACCTGGTTTTACATGATTTAGGTCTTTAATCCATTTTGTATTTATTTTTGTATATGCTGTTGGTCGGCTTGTTTATAGTAAAAAGACAAGTTTCTGGACTATTAGTTTAGTTCTCCAGGACACCTCAATATCAAAACCCCAAAGGAGGTGATCAGATGGTTAAACCAATAGGAATACTAGTAGTTGGGGAGATAACTTTCACTTTTCACTTTCATGCATTGGAGAAGGAAATGGCAACCCATTCGTGTTCTTGCCTGGAGAATCCCAGGGACAGGGGAGCCTGGTGGGCTGCCATCTCTGGGGTCGCACAGAGTCAGACACGACTGAAGCGACTTAGCAGCAGCAGCAGGGCACTTGCATAAGTGTCTGAAAACTATCTCCAAGATTATAACAGATTAAGTCTCATCGGTAGCACATCTGAGCTATTGGATGGGTAAGAAAGGATTGTAAAGGTACCCTAAAAGGATAGAATCAAATCTGAATTTGAGGAAGAAGCATACATTCTCAGTGGAAGACAGATCTTATGTTAAAGTTAGAAAGGCTCCTAGAGAACATGAGGCCTAACCCCTGCATTTAGAAGTGGGGGAACTGCGGTCTGAGAGGTACAGCAGATTACCCAAGGACATCCAGCAACTTCAAGGTAGTGACTGGATTAGAATTTCCATGACCTAGATACAAATTCAGGGCTCCTGGTCTACTAATTCCTTTTCCCAAGTCTCTTGCCTCTCTAGCACATGTATATATACCATATCAAAGCCAAGCTGCTAAAACAGGAGAGTGAAAATATTTAGTGAGCTCTGGGAATTTACATATAGAAATTAGATATGGGCCAGTTTCTATGTGCTCAGTTGGGGGTTATGGAATTAGTTGAGGGGACCAACTGGATATCAAGGAACACCAGGGCTGAGTTCTAGCATGGGAACAGGTCAGACCCTCATGCCTCCTTTCTTACCTTCCAGCTCATACATGCATGAACATACCCTCACATACTTTTTTCCTAAGCACTAGTAGCCTGCATGAATAACAGTCAAACACACTTTGAGCTGACAAGATTCCCGGTTCTTGGTGTGAGCACTTACAAAGAATATGTTTCAAAGCAGGGAGAAGAATGGGAAACAGTACAGAAAAGAGAAGGGGCTGCAGGAATGATGCTACATCAAAAATGTGTTATATATCTTTAGGTATTAAGGAAGCCTTTTATGTACTAAGAAAATTTTTTTGCCAATTACCTTGTAATTTGGTTACGCTTATTTTTTGCCATGCAACAATTGGTATGAAATCAGCTATTTTTTTTCCATGTAACAATTCATATGAAATCATCTTATCAATCTTTTCCCACATGGCACCTCTAATTTTCATTTCACATTATAGTTGATTTACTGTGTTGCTGTTTCAGGTATATAACAAAGTGATTGTTATACATTAAATCCACTCTTTCTCAGATTCTTTTCCCTCATAGGTTATTATAGACTATTGAGTAGAGTTCCCTGTGCTCCACAGTAGGCCCTTGATTATCTGTTTCATATATAGTTGTGTGTGTTAGTCTCAAACTCCTAATTTATCCCTCCCCCATTTCTCCCCCATGGATACTGTAAATTCGTTTTCTATGTCTGTGAGTCTGTTTGTTCTGTAAATAAGTTCATTTGTATCCTTTTTTGATTCCATGTATAAGTGATATATTTGTCTTTCTGACTTACTTCACTTAGTATGATAATTTCCAGGTTCATCCATGTTGCTGGCATTCTCTTTTTAGGGGTGAATAATATTTCATTGTATACACACACACACACACACCACATCTTGATCCATTCATCTGTTGATGGACATGTAGGTTGCATCCATGTCTTGGCTACTGTAATTAGTGTGGCTATGAACACTGGGGTGCATATATCTTTTTGAATTTTTTTTTTTTTTCTGGATATATGACCGGGAGTGGAATTGCTGGATCATATGGTAGCTGTTTTTAGTTTTTAAAAGAATCTGTAGTAGTCTCCACAGTGGCTGCACCAATTTACATTCCCACCAACAGTCTAGGAGGGTTCCCTTTTCTTCATACCCTCTCCAGCATTTATTATTTGTAGACTTTTTGATGATGACCATGCTGACTGATGTGAGGTGATACCCCATTGTAGTTCTGATTTGCATTTCTCTAATAATCAGCGATGTTGACCATCATTTCATGTGCCTTTTGGCTATCTGTACGTCTTATTCAGAGAAATGTCTATTTAGATCTTCTGTGCATTTTTTTGAGTGGGTTGTTTGTTTGATTTTAAGTTGTATGAATTGTTTGTATATATTTGAAAATTAATCTAAGACAAAAAGACAACCTACAGAATGGGAAAAAATACTTGCAAATGATGTGACCTGTTAAGAGTGTTCTTAATGAAAACCAATGACCAAATGGACATCCACATGCATCCACATGCAAAAAAACGAATAAACCATATTCTTTATAAAAATCCTTTGTATGGAAAACTATAAACCTCCTAGAAGATAACATAGGGGAAAATCTAGACGGGTTTGGTGAACTTTTGCTCTGCAAAGATACTTTCAAGAGAATAAAAAGACAACCACAAACTGGAGGAAAAATATTTGTAAAATTCATATCTAATAAAGGACTGTTATCTAAAATACACCAAAAGAAAAAAAATCTCAAAAGTCAACAATAAGAGAATGACCTGCTTAAATTAGGAGCAAAAGATCTGAACAGACACTTCACCAAAGATATATACTTGGTAAATAAAAGCATGAAAAGATGCTCAGCATCTTGGCATTAGGGAAATACAAATTAAAATGAAACACCACTACATACCTACTAGAATGACCAAAATCCGAAACACTTTTGATACCACCAAATGCTGCCTGGGATGTGGCATAACAGGAACTCTCATTCTCTGCTAGTGGGAATGCAAAATAGTACAGTAACTTTGGAAGACATTTTAGAAGTTTCTTACAAAAAGATACTCTTACCATATGATCCAGCAATTGCATTCCTTGGTATTTACCCAAATGAACTGAAAACTCAATGTCCACATTAACATTTGTACATGTCTTTATTCATAACTCCCCAAATTTAGAAGCAACAAAGATGTTCTTTGGTAGGTGAATGGAGAAATAAACTGTTACATCAGACAATGGAATATTATTCAGCACTAAAAAT
This sequence comes from Neotragus moschatus, assembly GCA_006410615.1. NCBI lineage: Eukaryota > Metazoa > Chordata > Mammalia > Artiodactyla > Bovidae > Neotragus > Neotragus moschatus. Next base: position 2,682,088 of record SJYA01000375.1, read on the forward strand.
AAACAAGCTATCAAGCTATGAAAAGACCTAGAGGAAACTTAAATGCATATTACTAACTGAAATAAGCCAATCTGAAAAAGCTACATTGAATGAACTTTATGAGTCCCTAAGATGTAATGGAAAAACCTGAATGAACTTTTTGGCCAACCCAATACATGCCATTCTGGAAGAGGCAAAACTATGGAAACGCTAAAAATTATCAGTGGTTGCCAGAAGTTACTGGGAAGATAACCAGAGGTGGAACAGGATATTAAGAGCAGGAACATTATCCTGTATTGTACTATAACGGTAAATATATCATTATACATTTGTCCAAACCCATAGAATATAAACCACCAAGAGTGAATCTTAATGTAAACTTTGGACTTTGGAGGATAATGATGTGTCAAGATAGAGTCTCTGATTGTAACAAATGTACTTGGTGGGGGTGGGGCACTCAGAATATTGCTAGTTAAAGAAACTGGGATGGGGGTGGTGTGCAGGCAGGGAGTATATGGGAACTCTGTACTTTCTGTTCAGTTTTACTGGGAACCTAAGTGAAATCTATTAAAAATGACAACTCAGTGTTCAAGCATTTTATTAAATCATTTGAGGAATCTCCACATTGCTGCACATATCAGATTGTATACAATTTTAAGGGCGTATCACTAATTCACAAACATACAGCTGGCAAGTCTAACACGCTATCTTTAGTAAACTAAAATTTCAAGAACATTCCAGAGGAAACACAATAAAGGTCATGCAAGCTCTAGAATAGTGAATCATGACGAAGCTCACTCATTTCAGCCTTTTACCTTCAAAATACATGTGACATCTAAAACCAGAAAAAATCTGACCAGCTGGTTGGCATTAGTCAGCTATCCATTCTTTCAGGAATATTAAGCCCCTTACCACATAATGACTTGTTTGATTATAAGTAACTTAATCCTAAATACAGAAAAATTTTCTGAAGAAATTTACTGCTGTAAAATGTATACCCATTATTCATAATATGCCTTGAAGTCACTGAACTTTCATTAAAATGACAAAGCATGATACTCAAACCAGGAATCTGAACTCTGACCTTTTCACTTACACTATCAGTTCAAGATAAAACACTGGAAGACTGAAACAGACGGAACAGTCAAACAAATCAGTGAGGCTGTATTAATCTAGATCTATTTTAATTTACATAAATGACACTAAGTTTAAGAGTCTTAAGATTACCCTATGAACTTTTTTTTTAGGTGACAGTACTAAACTGCCTTAGAACAACAGCTGATTATCATGTTTATAATAAAAATGAGTGAGTAGAAAATAAAGTCCTAACTGATGTGGTCTCAAATTTACTTGTTCATGTCTACGTTTAACTTACAGCCACCAAATACTAATGGTTGGGGAGACATGATAAAGACCTTTTAGCAAACTTTACCTCCCCCAACCCTGCAGTTGCCGCTCCCCCCAAACTCTGGTACAAGTTTCTACTGCTTTAAGCTAAAAGGTTAATTCTGGATTCAAACTTGTGTGAACTACGTTTATAGGAGATAACATGCAAATAAGGGGATAAAGTTAAATTCACTTGGCAACAGCAAACATTATAAATGTATGCTACTATCCTGCCTAACAGAAGGCCCAGAGAGACCATAAATACAAGAAAACACATTAGGTTTAAAAATAAAGAACCTTGAAGGAAGTAGTTTTATTTTACAGTGGTTGAAGTTAGCCACCAAATGCTAATGACCACAAAATGTTTCTGCAACTAAAACTAAAAGATAGAGAATTATAGGGAGCTGGGAATACATGTTAGATACTAACGGTCTTCAAGCTTTGAAGATGTCATTGCATGAAGAAAATTATGGGAAACACTGTTCCCGATAATTACGTACACCCTTAGTGTAACATATGGAGATCACTGTCTCCGATACAGACACTGTGGTAGGCAAAAACTACCATGTTCTTTATACATTATGGAAGACACTGCTCCCGATAATGTGAGTTAGGTTTGTGACAAAGGTACTGGAAATTTTGCAAAATTCAAATTGAAGTTACATCTTGGATAAATTGAACTATAAAATTTTGCATGTATGAATACAATCACAGCTTTTAAGTGACATTAATTCATAACTTGGTCACAATTCACTGCATTTAGTAGAACTGCCATTTTTATCTGGTTAGCTAAATAGAAGTTTAACTTGATTAGCAACCACTAATTAAATTTCTCAAGACTGAGCTTTATAATTTTATTTGGCTTGCGGTTATTTTTTAACACCCTTAAGTGTTGACCACAAGTGCAAAACTTCCAGTATCTATTGGGTTTTATTAGCAGATGCTGCTTTTATTTAAAGAAAAAAAACAAAACGACAGTATAACTGTCATAATTATGGAAGGCACTGCTTCCGATAATTATCTTCTATAAAAAAAAAACAAACCACCATTTATAGTGAACTCTGTCACTGATAAATAAACAATAAATATCTCAGTGCCAAAATGACAGGAAGCTTTTCCAAAAAATTAACACTTTGGCCAAAATTTGGCAGTGTGTTCTCTAAAGTCTGATAAACTGAGTTTGAAATTAAACACCTAAAACCTGGTTCTCTTTCAAAATACCTTGGAATAAGTGAAAACAAAAAAACTAACAAAGGTTTATGGGACAAGGGATAGAGGAAAATAAAATATACTAGGTCTTTGGCTTTCTAGTCTCCTCTTTTCATAGATAATGAGGTTGCCACATTAAGGCCTTACTCCTGTGATAAACAGTTGAACCTCGTTTTATGCAGCTGAAGGCCCTCTATTTCAGACCTCATTGGCAAGAAAACATGTCCCATCTCTTCTGAAAGTGAATTGTTCCACTTTCAGAGGTGGAAACCAGCTAAATCCTTACAGAAGGCAGAGACCCCACGTGGACAGTAAAGCCTTACAGCCTGGTGTCTGTCTAGCATCAGATGAAGATGGAAGATCACTCTAAGCCACCACCTTCCTCCTTCAGCAGGTATCACCTTCCTCCTCCAGCTCGAAAGATAACCAGCTCACGTCCTTAGGATTTAGACCAATAGTTCACATAACTGGTTCTGACTTTTTCAGAACTATGACAGGAAAGAGGCAGTTACCATTACAAAGCACTAAAAATTCTAGAGATAATCACAGAAAATATTCTACTGTGAACATTTTAAAAAATTATTCAATTTAACTAGAAATGCAAGTACCTATCCTGTATTAAAAGCTGCTGCCTAAAGACCAACATCTAGTAGTACCAAGATTGGGTAGATTTTTAATATTAGTTTTTTAGCCCTACTGAAAATTTAGCATACCCAATACAAGTCTAGAAACCACACTACCTTGATGTTCTCGTATTGTTATGGGTGTCACATTTAAAATTCGTTGTCAATGTCCCAAATGTCCCCAGAGAGGGCATTTGCAGCTCCTTGAATAGTCCAAGTTGCCAGAGCCAACTGGTTTTCCAACAGCGTTTGATTAAAAGCACCATTAAGTTTCTTACGCAGCTTCAAGTGCTCCAGTAAAGCTGACAGAGTGTGAGAGCCAGAGCCCCAGAAGATGTGTCGGAAAGGAAACTCTCTTGGAGATACATAGGGTGAGAGAAGGTGATATTCCACCTACAAAAACAAAACACAGACCTTACACAATGCTACAGCTTTTGTCGTGAGAAAATGACCCGATACAGTAAAACAACCATCATCCTCTCACTTTAATGTTTAAATTTCCCTGAATTTTAAGAATGTTGAGAACCAAGCTACTAATCTTCTAATGTTAAAACTGTAAGGAAAGCTGTCAGTTCCTTTGTAAACTCTAACTGCACTGGGTTGTTTTTTGTTTCTTTCTTGGTTGGAGCCTACATATGGAAGTTTTACAAGTTTCCACTACAATAAAACAGCTAAGGGCTGAATTAAACAGAAATACAGAGAAAATGACAGATGAAAATCATTACTGATCCTTTCTTTAAAATGATTTTAGAGCCTGAAAAAACTAATACGAGGTCAAATGTCTTCTGTATTTTCAGTTTAGATATACTAGCTTTAGATCTGTTTTTAAATTTGTGCTGAATTCTAAAGTGGGAAAGGATTCCAGGCTCCTAGAATTATGAAATCTACTTTTTAGAAACACAAGATTTACCAGTTAGAAATGAACAAACTTGAATTCCTCTTTTTCTAAGGATTACATACTTTCATGATACGGTCATTGATTTCCCTCATCACAGATCTGTCTGTTTTCTCAGCATTCTTATAATCCGTAGTTAGTCTAGATGTAGCGCGGAAGAAGTCTCCACGAGCAGAATACAGCCACTGCATATTCAGACCCATATCCTGAAACAGGAAGACATGAAAGTCACTATTAGACGTTATATTTCTAAGGGTGTTATTCTACATACCTTTCTAAATGTAGGTGTAGTAACTGAAATGATTCTGATAAAAGGGGGTGAGACTCACAAACAGGCTCAAGCAGCTAGATATAAGCATATTGTATACAAGGTTCCAGGCTCTATAAACTAAGTAACGTACTCATATTTAAGCTCAGCAAATAGTACTATTATCCATTCTTACGTCCCAGTTTCTGATCAGTTACAATTAGTTTCAAGTTTCAAGAAAGCCAGTCCTTATAATTAAGATTCGGTTATCAGTGATTTATTTAAGGGATCTGTTGAATTGACTTCTGGTACTATAAAAGCCACTCATTAATATTAATTTGGTTTTATCAAAACTTTGAATATTCGACACAAAGGATCAACACTAAATAAACCCACTGGCTATGTTCCTCTCTCCACCCACGTGATCTCTGAAAAGTATTTGTTGCCCAAACTCAAAAGTTCATAGTCGAGATTTTACATATGGTTTACATCCAGCCTCTTTATGGGGTGCTAGGAATACGTGAATGAGAGAATTATTTCAGATGAATGAGGTAACACTGTTGTAGATTCTGAAACACCTGCTGTGGTCTGTCCTATGTACTGCAGTCTCTGAGCTTCCTCTCAAGTGAGCTGTGGATTCTATGCAAAATTATACTTCAGTGCACTTTAAAACATACTTTGGCTACCTGTCCTGCTCCCCAGGAATAGCGAAACAGTATTCTTCAGACTGTTTGATACTTTACCAGTAGGAACCTGATTTAATTAGTGCTTACCCTTATGTCTGCTCTGAATAGGTTCATTTCCTTCACAAACCGAAGTATTTCATCATTATACATCTCATAGTTCAGGTTCAGCTCAACACCATGGGTGAGTTTAATCACAAGCTGACCAGCCACTTCTGCTGCTGCACGTACCACTCTGGTCAACTGAGGAATTTCTCTGTTCAGTGTCTCATAGGTGTCCATGGGAGTGCCTAAATAAGGGTAATCTGTGTCCTGGGAAACAAAGGTGGGTTATAAGACGAGGAGCTTCACATTCTAGTTTTCCCCATCAAGGTAACAGTAACTATAATTCTTCCTTTGCTTCTAACATATTCCTTCTCCAACTTTAACTCCTATCCACTACTTTCAGAAGATACAGCTTTTGCTTGTTCCTCTGAACCTAACCTACTCCTGGAATGATTTTACTTTCTCCTAAGCTGTACTGAATCCCTGTTTATCACATCACAGACCCTGAATGGATTTGTAGCCAGAACAGGTTGTATCCTTATTTTTGTCTCCCTGAGAAGTTTGGCATGAGAGAAGAGGAGAGCATGCCTGAAATGTACTTTCAATATAAAGTGTTACTTTTAGCCAAAAATGTACCTTCTTTCCCATCATGCATTCATGCTGCCTTTCTGGCGAGACACTCACAAGAACTCTCTACTTTCACTGGACAACTTTAGTAACTATTTCTTCAACTCTACCACTGTCCTTGGTGACAAGCTCATTAGCAGTCTTTTGGTTTGACCTCAGTCCTTAACTTTCAGACTGTACATGCTTATCTGTACAGGTATGTATGTTATTTGTATAGGTATTACCTATACCTCTGAACAGCTTAAAAAAAAAAAGACTTCTGAAGGTCAACAGAAATCACCCATAAATTTCCTCAACCCTGGGACCTAACCCTCAGTTCTTCCTAGGGTACTAAACAGACATCATCACCTAATATTTCAATACCATTCATACTGCTGATCTAGCAGAAAGTTAGGGGAATTCCAGCTATGTTAATCTCAATCCACATCTTTCATCACTTCCTCACTTTTTCTGTCCTAATCTCAGGCTAAAACACCTAGTGGGAAAAAATCTAGTAAGGACCTGGCCTCTACTGGGTCAACAATTTGATGCCAAAGTCAACAGTTTCTATCCTGAACTCCTGTACGAACTCTGGGATCTCTTCACACCTTGGAAGAGCCTGCTACAGAGCTGGTTTTTCAACTCCAACACAGAGGCCTTCATTTTCAGTCTGCCTGGATTTCACTGTCTTCTAATTGGCTCTTGTACCAAGCCAATCTTGGTTTTCCAACAACTTGGTCAGTTCAAAGTTCTGTCCCTTAAAAAAATTTTTTTGTCATGCTTTTATCTATAATCCCTGCCTAAGAGGCTAACTAATATCTCGGGACAAACACCTACAATCATATTTTAACAGGCATCAAGAACAGCATTCTCCAGTAGAACTTTGTTTGAAGGAAACAGTCTATACTTGCACTCTCCAATAGACAGCCTTGTTACTAAAAGTCATCATATATAACTGAAGAAGTTTTAGCAAATAAACTCAAATGCTAACTAAGCTGAGATTAAAATTCTATGTTAAGACAGACGATAAGGAAGATTACAGTAACTGCACATGTATAATTTCTCAATACATACTAAGCATTCTAGGAAACTTGGTCTCAAAACTGACCAAAGAAGATCCAAGATATAATGCTGTACCATTCTTCAGACTTACCTCACAAAAACAGAAAGAGAGTGCTGGGATTCCAGAATATGCAAGGAAAGGGAAAGCAGCATTATCCAAAGAAAGTTTCTTCCTACAAGAAGAGCCAAAAAGTGTCTTTAGAAAGCTTTCTAAAGAACAGACTATGCTACGTGCACCCCTATGCTACCCTCAGGTAAATTCTTAAACTGAATCTTTCCAGGTACAGGTACACTCAATGCTAGGTTATGTTTAAACCTCGAATGGACATAGTAGGTGCTATTTGTTGAGTGACCCTGCTTTCCTGTGAGCTATTCATTCACCTTTCTCAACTTACACTTTGCTGATCCAGTTGCTGTCCCGATACAGAGACTGCCCAGTAACTGGATGTTTCACCTGTAAAATAAATTATGATTAAAATGAACCTTTCTGGATTTATTCATTCAGACTAGTCACATTTTTCTCTATAAACATTTATTTAAAACATTAAATTTTTCATTATATCATCTTGAAAAGAATTCTTTAAACAGTTAAAACGATCCATAATTTCTGAAGTTATTCCTTCTAGGCTTGTGCTGTTAGTTCTTTTAGTTATGAGAAAAAAAGGTTTCCTTTTTAACATTTTAAAGGGGGCTTCACCCAGTTTTAACAGTGCTTATTAGCCTTTATGTTCTGCCTACTATCTTCTTTCTAGTTTCTTCCTTCCAACACATTTTATACTACTGCCAGCCTAACCTGCAAACACATTACTGCCCTGTTGGGAGACCCTACAGTAACTCCTCAGTTTCCCATGGAATCAAGGTCAAGTTCCCTGACCCTTTTTCGTCTCTAGCTTTAATCACTCCAATATGTTTTTTCCCTGCTCATTCAAAACTACAGTCATTCATATGTCTGTTTTTATTCAATGAGTATTTCATGTGGCTTTCTTATTTAAGTCTCAGGTATGGTCTAAATTCATTTAATCCATTCTGAAGGAGATCAGCCCACAGATTTCTTTGGAAGGAATGATGCTAAAGCTGAAACTCCAGTACTTTGGCCACCTCATGCAGAGAGTTGACTCATTGGAAAAGACTCTGATGCGGGGAGGAATTGGGGGCAGGAGGAGAAGGGGACAACAGAGCATGAGATGGCTGGATGGCATCACTGATGGATGTGAGTCTGAGTGAACTCCAGGAGTTGGTGACGGACAGGGAGGCCTGGCGTGCTGTGATTCATGGGGTCGCAAAGAGTCGGACACGACTGAGCGACTGAACTGAACTGAACCCTTCCTTAACATTCTGACTCTAGACAACCCTCATAGACACCTACAGTTCAATATAAATGTCTGTCATCCTAATATTTTGTCTAACTTTCATTACACTTTCATGATTAAGGATATACTCACATCTTTCATGATTTTCTCAATAAGTGAATACAACAGTGGGCTGGCAGAAACTTTGAAATTGGTAGTACCTGCAAAGAGATTAACATTGCTCCTCCTTTAGTCAAGCAGTTTGCATACTACTACTTCTACAGCTAAAACTACTTGGCAAACAGGAGGACAATAACCTAGATCGATGTCATATACAACAACTATCCCTCTTTATGAAGTAGACAAAAAAGTGGTTGAGGAGTCAAGCTCTGTAGTGACTGCTAAACACCAAATTTCACTCAACTGAAGCTCTTAGTCCTTGAGTTTGCATATTTAATGTTAATGATTTGTATTTTTGTAACTTTTTGGTTCACCCATGTTAGGGCAGTCATCTATTAGCTATAGCAAGCTTGTTATATTCAATACATTTTGTTGCAAAGGTAAAATAGCAATAATGACTAATAAAATTTAGTTTACTTGTAACTCCTTCTTTTTTCTTCCCCAAATAGACATTTCATTACTCTCCACTTTATCCACTGGCTACATCTGTATTTTTAGTAACACCAGACTCTTTCAGAAGTTTGATTATCTTATATTTCTATCCATGAAGCCACAATCTAGCAAGTTGTGAATTAGTCTCCAGAAGTACCATTCTATTGGTATGGTTTATTTCCTCCTGGTCCAAAGTAGATAACTAGTGGTTCTCAAACTTTAGTGCCTCATAATCACCTAGAGCACTTGTTAGAACAGTTTCTTAGATGGTATGGTCCAGATTCTGGTTCAAAAGGTCTAGGGTAGGGCCAGAAATTTTGCATTTCTCACAGTTCCCAAGTGATCCTGATGTTGCTGATCTGGGACCACGTAAAGAACCACTGCTCTAGGCAAGGCAATCCACACCCATATAACTTAATGTATTATTTAAGAGAAAGCTATGTCAGTCTTTTGATCTGGCTATGTCCAGTGTAGACTATAAAAAATAACAAGTGCTGCTTTAGAAAGCTTTCTTCTTCTATTTTATAAGTAGTTTAAAAGAAAAGACACTTACCAACAACAGCTTTATCCAGATTAATATAAGTGAACGCCTTTAAATGCAATGAGGAAAGGTATCCCTGGAAAAGGAAAAATACGAATGTAGTAGTATGTATTAATCCAGTTATCACCGACAGGGCTATCATTAGGATTTCTGTTTAAGTTTGGATTTTATTGAAACTAAATATACAAAGGTAAAAAATGACATAAACAAATCTAAAAGAGTATGGTTTTTGGAAGATAAGCAATTACAAGTGGGAGGCCCATTCTGGGCATGGATGAGATATAGATAATACCTCTAGCCATTCAGTGGCACCAACAGCTCCAAAGTCTCCACCACTCCAGCTGGCAAAGACAATGCTTCTGGTGGGTTTAAACTGACCTAAGAGACGACAAAAAGTTAGTTCTATCTTGGGAAAGGTTATAGGTTGGTAACTGACTTAAGATGCATCAGAAATTTCAGATTACAGACTACAGATTCAAAACTATTTCTTTTCCTTTTGAGGCCCCAAGAGAAAAGAACCGAAAGAAGAAATAGAAATAAAATTTAAAAGTAATAGAAGATCATTTGCAAGTAAGACTTTAAGTACACAGTAGGGACCAGCTTACTAGACCTCACTCCTACACTCCATTCTTTGAGTCCCATAACTTCCAGACCAAGAGCTATTTGAAATCACAACCAAAGTATCTTCTTTGAAAATGATTTGCCTAGAAATCACTTAAGATACCAGACTAGTTTAAAAACAAATATTTGAGATAGAATGAAAACTCACAAATTTAAGTTTAGGAAAGAGTGAGTTTTCAGAGAAATTAATGATAGCTCCTTTGGGGCTTTTATGGGCCACTACCCTCCACTCCACTCCTCCCCTTCCCCCAGGTACATCTTTTTCTCCATTAACTTACTTTTGTATAATTAAGCACTGCAACTTGTCCTAGGACCCAAAGATTCAAGATTGGGGTTTTGCATATGTGGGTGGGTCAATATAAGAGTGGCAAGTACCATATGACAAAGGCTTGAAAGTGAGCCTTTCTTACATAAACACATTATATACTAATCAAATATAGAATATTTTACTTATAAAGTTATATATTATCATTCTGTAATCAAATTATTGAACATAGTGCAGAGGTATGACACTGCTTGCTTTCAAACAGATTCCTTAGGGACCAAGTTAGATTTGCTGTATCATTCTGGATATGTCAAAGAGAATTTAGGGCCCAATACAATGCTTTTCAGTGTCTCAGAGAAACTCATGATGCCCAGTACAATGAAGTCACTGCACAGAAAACTGTTTCAAAGTCAAGGCAGATACAACAAAGGACAACCTACTTTGTACTTAAGAATTCAGGGTCTAGGGATTCCCTGTTGGCTCAGTGGTAAAGAATCCGCCTGCCAATGCAGAAGATTTGGGTTCAATCTCTAGTCTAGGAAGCTCCCACATACTGCAGAGCAGCTAAGCTCGTGTGCCAAAACTACTGAGGTCGCAATCTAGTGCCCAGGAGCCGCAACTACTAAGCTCATGTGCTGCGGCTACTGAAGCCCCAGGTCCTAGGGCCTATGCTTTGCAACAAGAGAAGCCACGGCAATAAGAAGCCTACACACCTCAACAAAGAGTTGCCCCCACTTGTCTCAAATAGAGAAAGCTTGTGCAGAAATGAAGACCCACCATAGCCAAAAATAAATAAAATAAACTTTAAGGAATGTTTATGTAACAAAGGCTTACTTTTAAGCCTTTCTCCCGTGGTACTTGCCACTCTTATATCCATCCACCCACACATACAAACCCCCATCACATTCTTGAATCTCTGGGCCCAGCACAAGTAAACAATAAGAACATCAGCAAAAGTGAACAAAGCATATTATAACATTTAGAAGCACAGTACACAGATGCTCAAGTTCTCAAAATTTGTACTCTACCTTTTAAGACCATATCAGAAAGTATCTGGGCAAGTGTCAATAGCAGACTTGTTCCTATACTGGACTTTGCAGCTCCAGGACCCCAGGCATCCCTCTGGGCCCCTACTATAACATAGCGATCTTAATTAAAAAAAAAAAAAAAGATAAATTATTCAGACAGCTTTTAAACTGTTTTCTAATAGTGGAGTCTAGAATAAGCACATTAGTAGAAGGGTAAAAAAATGTAGTATATGTAGTAAGGGTAAGAGATCCTTACTTCAGATCTGACTTAGGACTCCAGGGATTAAACATTCATATGACAATTCTAATCTCTTTTTTCTACATTACTAATTAAGGTTACTCACTGCCTACTTATTTGTGCTCGCTAACTGTCTAGTAAGCACTGAAGTCCAAGGGCTTTCCTTACCAAATGATATATGACTATTTGATAGCAAACAGATATAGTGGCAAACTACAGCCTGTGTGCCCGTTCATTAATATTGTCCATGGCTGAGTTCATGTTGCAGTGGCAGAGTTGAAGAGTTGCAATGGAGACTGTTTGGCCTACAACACGTTTAGTATTTGCCCCCTTAAGAAATTTGCTTACCTCTGGTCTATTTAATAACTTAAAAAGAGATTTCCTAGGCACAATAGTCAGTTCAACAAGTTAACTTTCTAGGCTTTTATTACCTCCTACTAAAGCTGGCACTTGAACTTTAGTTCACTTTAGGACAGATATGGTTTAGCATTTCAAGAAACCAAGCCCAGTCAGCCTCCTGCCCTCGCTCCCTCTAGCCACATTTTTAGTGAGGAAAACCAAACAAAAAGTCCCCAAGGATTTTTACCTGGTTCTTCAAAGCCCTTAATAACTCCAAAGATGTTAAAAATTCTTATCTCCTTCAGCACATTGTTCACACTAAGTTTCACATTCTTATCCTGTGACGATATCAGCTTACATGAAGAGTCTGTTCCCCAAATACCAGGACAGTCTCCTTGCATATTTCTAGAAAGTAGAGATCAGAGTTCTGAGTTACTGTTAACTTCCTCTAGGCTTACAAAATCAGTGACTTTTGATGTTAAGAGGACAAATAGAACACACAAAATTACTCACTAGTGACCAAACACTTGTGTTTTACTCTCATCTGTAGGCAGTCATTTGAAAAGTATGAGTTACTTCCTAGTTTAATGAATTTTAAAAAAATTACCTATCCCGCCTGATGTATGTGTTTCTGCCGGAAAATAGGTATAATTTACATTTTAAATAGACTCCAAGATGGATTAAAAATGAAGTCCTTATCTATAAAGGTGCATTAATATGTTCTCATGTTTCCTAACTCTCCACTAACAAGGCAAGTGGAAGTGAGAGCCACTCCGTTGTGACCCCATGGACTATATATACACAGTCCATGGAACTCTCCAGGACAGAATACTGGAGTGGGTAGCCTTTCCCATTCCAAGGGGTCTTCCCAACCCAGGGATCAAACTCAGGTCTCCCGCAGTGCACGCGGATCCTTTACCAGCTGAGTCCAACAAGGCAGGTATACACTCTTATTTCAGTTATGAAAGAATACCCTCATGCTGCTATAGTTAGGTTAGATAGCTTCCCCCTTCTGATTCTACATGTGTTATCCAAATAATGACTGTTCAAAAAGGGCCTATTTACATAAATAAGTCAAAACATTATTAACTCCCCAGTATGCAAGAACAAGATAAAGGGCTGGCTTCACAGATTAGGAAAGGCTTGTAGGTAGTAGGAAGAAGCAGCTGATTCTAAGTTTGGTTTTAGTCAAAAAGAATCACCTATTACAAAAACCTCTTAGACACATTATTAATAGTCATACATAAAGTCCTTGCATGTAGATGGCTCTTCATTTGATATCAGTAATCCTGCTAAGTAGAATACACTTCAGCTATACAATTATGTCCAACATCACCAATGTGGTTAGAGTAACTTATTCTATGTCACACAGCAAATAAATGCTCACATGAATGTTTGAAAATAGACTAATATCCCCTGCCAATACGAGGGGATATATCCAGATCAAGATAAAAATTAATGACATGTACTCTAACCAGCCTGGTTTCTATTTTTAAACAGAAATACTAGTACACTAGGGAGGATATCCAGAAGGGCTAATTATGACTATAAAGCATCTGAGAAAGTGTCATGAGAACTGAAGATATTCAATCTATAGACAAGGAAAGAAATCATTCTGTTGCTAAAAAAGAAAGTCCAGAACTAATGGATACTCCAGGGAATAAGATTTCAGCCCAATACAAATTCTAACAGATCTTCTCCAATAACTGAATGTTGCCATAGGTAACAAAATGCTTTAACGACAGGAAGTACTCAAGCAGAAGGTATGCCAACAATATTACACAAGAAATTCACTGGGTGGACTGAACAAGGTCTCTTCAAGTTTAATGAATCGAATGTCTATTAAGATCACTTTATAGAGGAAAAATTTCATTTTTATATACACCAAGTTAACAGCTAACCATCCCCTAAACACCCAACATGTGGAAAATTACAGCCAATTGTTTTAAGATTTTATCAAATCAACAGATTATTATTTCTCCCTAATCATAAAACTTGACCTTGTAAGATGGCTTTCAAATAAGAACTTACTGAAATAGCTTTTCTGCACCAGCTCTGGAAATTGTTTGGACAGGTATGCTGGGCAATCCTGATGACTGAGATGGTGGAAATTGAGTGTGATTAAAAGAAGGGAATCCAGGGGTGTAAGGGTCACCTGTTCCCAGATGAGCCTAGTAAAACAAAAGAGTAATTAGCTCACACATTTATTCAAGAAATCCCTAAAAGATTCAAATTCTGTATGAGGCTATAACCTACATTTATAATCTGAAAGTCTGAGTGGCTCTATAATATATGACTTTTGTTTTTATATGGCATATGTCAAATTCTTAATTCAAGGTACTATTGGTAAAGTATTTTTAGCAATAAGTAATAATTAAGTTTCAAAGTCATGTAATTCGTCTTCTCACTTACTGCTAAAATTCTTCAAGGGCAAAAAAAAGTATTTAAGGAAGGCATAGTTCTATTGCTATTAATGTAGATGGAACCCAGCATCAATCTGTAGAACCCAGTAACTTATTTAGTCAAGAAATAAAAACTCACATGTCCAAAAACTGGAAGATTTGCATTAACAATGGGAAATTTACTATGGTCCATGTATATCAAGACACCAATTGCATTTAAACTTTCAGCATTCGCCACCTAAAGAAAAACACATAAAGCTCAGAAAATGAAGATCTGATCAACAAAAATTAAAAGAATACATACTGAACATATACTGAAAGACAAAGGGCTACAGCAGGCTACACCAATACTTCCAACATTTCAACAGCTAACATGTATAGGAAAAAATACTTGCCTTAAAATTTAACTTGTTTAAAGAAATTAAGTGAAATTTTTATAAGATAACTGTAGATTCATTTGTAGTTTTAAGAAATTATCCACTGTAAACTTTGCCCAGTTTTCTTTTAGTCAAAGTCTGCAGAACTAACAGCCTGAATACTAACATTGATACAATACAATCTACATATCTTATTCAGACGTCCCCAGTTTTACTTGCACTCATTCATGTGTTTGTACGTATTAAGTTCTAAACAATCAATCAAAATACCAAACAATTAGTTTTAACACCACAAAGATTCTTCCAGTTGCCATTTGTTTTCACCCTCAACTTTTGGCAACCACTAATCTCTCTTCCATTTCTAAAATGTTGTCATTTCAAAAATGTTATATACTCCAAAAGCTAAACATAGAGTTACCATACGACCCAGCAATCTCACTCCTACATAGACACACAAGATAATCAGAAATATCTATTCACCTAAAACATATAAATGAATGTTTATTGTAGTATTATTCATAAAACCAGAAAGTAGACACAGCCTAAATGTCTGTCAACTGACAAATAAACAAGCAAAATGTGGTATATCCTTACATCAAATACTATTCAGTCAGAAAAAGAAATGAAGTGCTGATTCATGGTACACATGGATGAACCTTGAAAACATTATGCCAAGTGAAAAGAAGCCAGTCAAAAGAGGCAAAATTCTGTACGATTCTGTGCAAATAAAATGTCCAAAAAAGGCAAATCCATAGCAACAGAGTAGATTAGTGATTGCCAGGGACTAGAAGGACGGAATGGGGAGTAACTGAAAATGGTATAGGGTATCTTTAGGATACAATGAAAATATTCAGGAATTAGATCATGATGGTAGTTGCACGACCTGTGTATATACTAAAAACTGGATAGTATACTTTAAAGAGTAAATTTTATGGTATATGGATTATATATCAATTTAAAAAAGTAAACAACACTTCCACTCCAATGTGGTTACACAATAAAGCTTAACTAACTCTTAAAGAGAATTCAAAATATAGATAATAAAAATTCTTCCAAGACAACCACTGTCTTTCCATTCTAAGCCCTTGTATAGGTGACTTTTAATTTTCCTTTTTATAAAACAGTTATAACTCAATCATATACATTAATATATAGAGTGTGAGAGAGAATGTATGTGTGTATATATACACATAAACCTTGGTTTTATATATACATATAACTTGGTTACACAAACACAATTTAAATCTCTTTCACTTAAGCATTTCTCATAACTGCATTTTTACTGGAGAACAATTATTGCAAAGTACTCCAAGTAGATATGCCAGTTTCAGAAGTATCCTATAACTTTAGATAACAGGAACTTATTTGATTTGTAGAATACTTTAATAAATTATATTATCAGGTATGAGAGTTTAAGACTGATGGTTTTCAGAATGTAAGAAAATTAACAATACCATTTAGCTATAGAATGATTTTATATATTTAATAACTCATACTCACCTTTTCAGCAAAAGTGATTTTTCCAGCTCTTACAATCACTAAAGATCCATTCACAGGCATATTTAATTCCTCAAAGTCCTGTTTAGTGCCAAAATTAGCATGGATCAGTTTGCCCTAGGATAAAGACATTAGATTCAGTGAGCATTATGGTTTCAGAACAATGACAGAGTCTGCCACCAAATATTTTACAGATCAAACCCAAGAGAGAGAGAGAGGAAAAAAAAGAAGGCCAAGGCCTAGAAAAAGTATCAGAGTTCTAAAGTCAAAAGTGCTCAGGGGACTTCCCTGGTGGTCCAGTGGCTAAGACTCTGCACTCCCAATGCAGGGGCCTGGGTTTGATCCTTGATTGGGGAACTAGATCCCACATATCACAACTAAGACCCGGCACAACCAAATAAATAAATTTCTTTTTTTTAAAAGTGTTCAGGGTTAACAGGAGTGAAGTCAAGATTTCTGGTCTCCAAGAGGAGAGTGAAAAAGTTCAGCAATCAGAAAATGAAGATCGTGGCATCTGGTCCCATCACTTCATGGGAAATAGATGGGGAGACAGTGGCCGACTTTATTTTTTGGGGCTCCAAAATCACTGCAGATAGTGATTGCAGCCACAAAATTAAAAGACGTTTACTCCTTGGAAGAAAGTTATGACCAATTAAAAGGCAGAAATATCACTTTGTCAACAAAAGTTCATCTAGTCAAGGCTATGGTTTTTCCTGTGGTCATGTATGCATGTGAGAGATGGACTATAAAGAAAGCTGAGCACCAAAGAATTGATGCTTTTGAACTGTGGTGCTGGAGAAAACTCTTGAGAGGCCCTTGGACTGCAAGGAGATCCAACCAGTCCATCCTAAATGAGATCAGTCCTGGGTGTTCATTGGAAGGACTGATGTTGAAGCTGAAACTCCAATACTTAGGCCACTTGATGTGAAGAGCTGACTCATTGGAAAAGACTCTGATGATGGGAGAAATTGAGGGCAGGAGGAGAAGGGGACGACAGAGGATGAGATGGTTGGATGGCATCACTGACTCAATGGACATGGGTTTGGGTGGACTCCGGGATTTGGTGATGGACAGGGAGGCCTGGCGTGCTGCGGTTCATGGGGTGGCAAAGAGTCGGACACGACTGAGTGACTGAACTGAACTAAATATTCCTATCTTTCATTACCTTATGATACCTTTCATTTAATTAACATTGACTATGTTAATTTACATTGCTTCAGATATTTTCAGGAAAGAGAAAGGATAATAAAATATGCTTAAGCAAACAGTTATCTATCAATAAAAACACTGCAGACTAGCCAAGGTAGAACCAATTACATAATGTTCCTACACTTGANACTAAATATTCCTATCTTTCATTACCTTATGATACCTTTCATTTAATTAACATTGACTATGTTAATTTACATTGCTTCAGATATTTTCAGGAAAGAGAAAGGATAATAAAATATGCTTAAGCAAACAGTTATCTATCAATAAAAACACTGCAGACTAGCCAAGGTAGAACCAATTACATAATGTTCCTACACTTGAACTGCAGATAACTGAGGACATAAGAATTAACTGAAAGTTGTGATAATAAATCCATCCAAAAGTTGTTTTAGAATAAAATAAACTTGCAGAGATCAACTTTTAGATGTTTATGTAAGCTGTCATCATAATACTCGTAAACTCTATCAGAGTTCAGATGAATGGCTATAAACTGACATTAACAACCAAATATCTAAACACAGATAGCATTCAGGTGAGCCAATCCTCTCTACATTCTTTAACAGAACAACCTACTGAGAGAGTTAATTCTTAGGTAGGTTGATAACATGTCCAGGGCCCCTAGGGGGTCTCTTGAGGAGGAGAAAAGGACAAACGTTCTCTACATTCCTTAGTCTTAGTCACATAACATGTTTTTCCCCAGAGCTAATGATTACACAATAAACTGTGGAAAATTCTGAAAGAGATGGGAATACCAGACCACCTGACCTGCCTCTTGAGAAACCTATATGCAGGTCAGGAAGCAACAGTTAGAACTGGACATGGAACAACAGACTGGTTCCAAATAGGAAAAGGAATATGTCAAGGCT